>JAQIWE010000385.1:0-22965 GCA_034698565.1 Campodea plusiochaeta | reverse complement strand
CCCGGTGCAATGTATTTTGCAATAGATTTATAGCTGGATCATAACTGATTTTATTAGCAATAATTCTTGTTTTCCTCCTCCGAATAAATATGAAAGTTATACCAATATTAAATCCTAAAGTGGAACAGATGCAATAAAAAATTCCGTCTGTAAAGTTGATTTCAGATAATTAATGTGTAATTTTCAGTTTACAGCTTTGCTCTTCCTGGAGCACATAAATCTCGGGTTATATAGTGTTTTTTGTGAAAATGATTTAATGGAGAATATGCGTCGCTGAAATCGAAGATTTATGAATGCAATAAAGTTTTTTTTCTCTTTTGCAATGAAGCATTTCTTTACTTCATACAGTAAAAATTTATGTTTTGTTTGATGAAAAAGTACAAAAATTGTATTTTTACTGGACTACAACGGTGAATTTTATGTTTTACTATGGTCCTATTAAATATGAGTCCAGTTTACAAGTATAATATCGGAAAGAACTAAATAATTTACAGCGATATATATTGATAGTAGATTGAAATACAGATGCCTGAATTGGAAACATTTGTTGCGCACTTGATGATATTATCACAAGGAATATGTAAATGCCAAACTAAATGAGTGGGAGTTGAAGCTAAATTTAGAATATTACATTATTGATATTTCTACAGATAAACTGTTCACGAGTTTAAAATCATCCTCTATTTTAACATGTTGTCAGAAATGTGTAAATATACGAAAATGTTAAAGTTGACCAGTAGAAATCCTTTTGAAATTTTTATTCTACATAAAATAATTTATATTTTCTATTTCTAGTTATACAGTATTGCAATTTGTAGTATACACGTTGAAATATTTAACATACGAATATATAATGATGTGGTTAGTCGTGTATTGTATTCTAAAGTTGGTTAGTGTGGTAGTGTAGAAGTGATTGTTTTCCACATTCAACTGTTTTCACGCTGCTGTGGTTGTCTACACACACTTTTCATTCTCTACTACTTCACTGTATTTCCTTCATTGGAACGTTAACTGTTTCAAGAGTCCCTCATTTGGGACTTTACATCGAGTAGGTGCTGAGCAAACTTTCACCACATACACTTTTTTTGTGTTGAAATTTACTCTTATTCACTTCTTGAAACCGTAAAGTTGGAAATCTCTCTTTACTCATGTAAAGTAGAGAGGCCCGGAACTGAAGGAGACGCATGGGTTGCATACCTTTTGTGGAAACGAGACTTTTCGCCACTTGGAAGTTTCGTATTCATTTGTTGGAAAATGACTCGTGTGTTACAAAATGTGACTAAGTAACTCATGAAATGGTGAATACGACTTAAAACTGTTGTATATAGAATGTTTTGTTACAAGTGGAAATTAAGACAATCATCTAAAATCTAATGTAACTTGAAATATAGAACTAAGTTACTACAAAGCATAGTAATGTTACTACTTCGAAATTAAGATATATGCAAATTAGTCATTGGTCATTCTATTGTTATTTCCTTCATTTGTGGATTTGAAAGTTCATATTAAAAATGAAATTTAAATTGTAAGTAAAGAAAAATATTTTGACTTACCTCAATAGAATCAACAATGAAAACAATGTAGAAACATTTCCTATTACATTAAATAAATTGATGCAGCTTTAAGTTATTTAAAAATAATAATTTTAAAATTTGGAGTAGAATTGCATATCTGATATTTATTTGTTTACCTAAAAACATATACTTTAATAATTTGTGGAAGCCCATATACTGAGTGTGGTGATAATTCATATTAAAAAACGCTGTGAACTCAGACAGTAATACAAGATATTTTCCGTAAATTTTCAAGTTTAATATAAACTCATTATCAAACGTTTTAGAAAATATTCTTTAATGCAAGAATATAATTATTGAAATAAAATACCTTCCTTAAAACTTAATCAGATGCAACCAAATTATAATAGCAAGAAAAAATTATACCATCTACTCACTGGAGATAAATAAAGAACATTAAAAGGCTCAAGTCATTGAACAGAACATCACGTTGTTTCATCTAATAACATTAAAGTCATTAAAGTGGAAGTCCGTACATAGTAAGAGTGATTTATATTCTGATGATAGTAATCTGCAAATATCTGAGTGAATGATGATGAGTGTGTGAAATCTCCATTGTGAGGGTGACGGACGGAGGTTTAACACTCACATCATATCCAAACTGGATTTTACCACGTAATCTGCTTATATCACCGCTCTTTTGTCTCTCTCTCTCTCTCGACCATCTCTCTCTTTCCATATAGAAGAGCATAACTTCCACTTGCATAGAGTGCTTGCTTTTAGTGTATTGAGAGAAAATAGATCGTAGCAAGATCGTGGACTGTCTTTGATCGTTGGTCTTTCTCTGAAACTATATTGCGACAGATCAAAATGAACTGACGAGCGCTTTAAGGATGTTTTATTAATAATGTAGAACCACAGCTGTGACTTTACCGTATTTCTATTGAGTGAATTCAGAATTTTCTAAGAAAAAAAACTTGATGAATTAAGTGAGGTTTAAAGTGACACATTTCTTATTGCATGAGCTTCATCTTTAATGATAATAATGCTTATTCAGAACAAATCGAATTTAGTATAAATATGTGACAAAAATTCTTTAGACATTTTAGAAGCCATGAAAGAAACATTCTAATTTTTTTTTTTTCATCCACCAAAACACAACATTACAAGCAAAATAATTAAGTCATTCTTTTGTTACTGTATGAAGATCAAATAAATCAATTATATAATTAGATCTTAATTGTTTTACTTTTACGATTTGACTGAATGAGTGACAAGACATATAAATACGTGGAGAGAGGAGCACGATTTGATGTGTAGAGTGCGTTTTGAAGTGATACTTCCTAGCTTAATACTCAAACTCTTCAAGTACATACCTTACGAACTTTATCAACTTACTAAATTGTCGGTCTTAAAAGTTACTCGAGCAACTACGAGGGAAAGTCAAAATGGAATGGGGATTTAGATCGTTAATAGTCAAGTAAATTTAATGTAATATATTGTTTGTATATGATGATAACCTAATGTCGTTTTCTTTTTTACAAGAGAGTACTCCACAGTAGATTTCCTTATCCTTATATTGTTCTCTCGGAAAGATACTAATAATGATCTAATAATTATACAGATATTACTAATTAAGAGAAAACATCGAATTTATGTTAAACGTTGTTTTGTGGATGGCATCATTACGAACATTTTTATCGCTTATGCATACCTGGATTTGCTTTATACTATTTATAACAAGTCATTCATCCTACTATAATATAATTTATCTAAGTGCCTCCAATGTAATCTTTCAATTGAATTTACTCTGTTTCTAATGATAATATCATTTTTTATTAAAGCAGATTCCACAAACTGAGTATTTTAAAAGCTTCGTATATTTTCTTTGAACATTGAATGTCAATATCGTCGTTTACAAACAATATATCGTTGCATCTTAGTAACCGCCTGTAACCAGTATTTCACTACTCCTTTTAACGTTTCACAAACGACGTAAGTAAACTCTTTATTGGTTGGATGAGACGAAATAAAGAATAATAATTATTTCTTATGGGAATGGAAAATATTAAGAATTACCTTCCAAGAATCAATGTATGGAAAGTAATTTCCTAAGTCTTTCCACTAAATGCGATTGCGTAGAATTTGTTACTTTAGCTTTATCCTCGTTTGGAAGGTAGGAAGTCGTTTTCTTTCATCAGTGTTATTATACTTGGCTTCTGAGAGAGGATTTTGGCATTTCGCTTTCCTAAGATCAAAATAATATTCGCTACAGGATATTATATCGTGGAGGTAAAGTTAATAGTATTATTTCCAAAATGTTCAATCTTTGTGAGAAATTTGTTAGAAAGTAATGTTGTGTTATTTAATTCATATTAATTACTTTTGTTGTTAGAAATGAATTCAGCTCGTTAGAAATTTTCTACTACATTGATTGGTATGTTTTTCTTAATTTAACATCAAGTGTAGCTTATCTATCAGGTATGTATATATTTCATGAGATTTTCCTGCATTTAAAACAATAATATAGATAGATAGATGGATCTATTTGTTCCTTTTTAGTACATAAAACAATACAGTTATTTTTGCACATTATTTGAAAGTTAACTTTGATTTTATACTTAAGTTCACAACATCTTTTGAAAATTATATATTTTAAAATAATTGTTGATATACTCGTACATATTATTTTTCTCTTAATTACATTGTGTATAAACATTTAAATCAGCTGTACAGCAATAATAAGTTATACACAAAATAACAAAAACTTACCAAAGCTCTATATAATGAAAAGTCGTTTTTGAAAAATTATCCATATTATAATGCATGGATAGTTCCAACTTTGTATATTTACCAAGTTCAATTTTATCATAATGTTTGAAGTAGATTGAAGTGTTGAAATGTTTGGCATAGTTGTAGATTATCAATTAAATATCTACAACAATTTTTGAGTGAGTTGTTGTGTGTAATTCGTACTCTCTATATGCAAATATGATTTTTCCCTTGTATGGCTTCTCAGCTTGTAGTAGTATGATGAGAAAAGCTCTTCTGTGGATGTAATTTACTTTTATGTGCTTGTGAACGAATTTATAATTAAACATCAGCATCTTCTTTGCGTATAAATTATACTATAAAAACACTAATATATTGTACATGAATGAATGCATTTACTTTATACTAAAAGTTTCATTATATGGTAATATTCATGTATTTTTCAAAGTAATTATCAGATTTTTCATTTGTTAAGTACTTGTTTACGCTACAGGAGGTACTGTAAAGCTTTGATGCCTTCAACAAGTTTTGTTCTATTGTGAGATTGACATCCGAATACACTGTATAGTAATTTTCTGTATAGCATATACTTTTAGAATAAACGAGGAGTTAAATACAGTACATACTGTAATACATCAGCAGTGCTGTTTTCTCTCTCGCTCTCAAAATTATCTATAGATGTAAAATTGTATATCTGTTATTAATTCGAAAAATTACTAGTAAAGTTGAAAAATCTCATATTTTGTTTGTAATAAATTTTCAATCAGCTCAAATTATGCTAAAAAATAATTTTTAATCATTTTAATCTTAGCATTGTCTACCGTACTTTCAGAAAGATTTCGTATTTTGATGACAGGGATTTTTTTTCTATCGTGTGCAGGATATTGCTTTCATAGTGTTAACAAATATCATGAGTACGGTACTTTGTGATAGGTAATTAATGTTACTCTTAAATCTATAACAAAACAAAAACTTTAAATAAAGTCTATCACACAAGCTTCTTTGTATATGCTACTTCTGTGTTACATTTGAACTTTCTAGGAAACGTATTATTTAGCACTTTAATTTACTTAAATCTGTATACGAATACCTTGTACTTGTAGATCTTTTGATATAGACGGAATCAGAAATAACAAACAAGTTCTATCAACAGCATATAACCCGAATTCAAAGCTGATTAGTACAAAAGTTTTAATGATAGAGTTGTGAAGTTTTCCTGCCAACACATTGGAATTGAGAATAACAATTGATTTTCTGTACAATGCTTTCATTTTATGTATAGAACAGATGGTTCTCATTCATTTTCTAAATCTGGTTTACACTACTATACTTCACCTTCGAAGGAGCGGTTAAACGCACAAGAACTACAATGCGAGAGACTGCATGCAAAATTTACTCGTATTTTAAGCTTTCAGTTGCTGCTTTCAGAGATATTGTTGCCTCTGATTGGTTTACCCACCTTAAATAAATATCGACTAACAATGGCTGTCCTGTGTTCTCTTAAAATTAAAGTTTCACACTTAAAATGGTGATGACACAACAGCAAGAACAGTGGCTTCGGTTAGTGAAGTGATTTTATTATTAATGAAAATAGATAATGAGGTATTATAATAATTTATAAAAGTATATTAGAATTAATTTGAAGGTATAAGTTAATTTGATCTCTTTCTCATTTGAAATATTTTCTAATATTCGAATTTTCTTTGTACGTACCGTATGTATTTTTGAGATATATCAAACGTAATAATGTACCAGTAAATTGCTGTTTATAGTATCTATTACATATCGATTAATATGTATGTAAACTAGACAAAATATGAACTTTTTAATACAATTTTACAAATTTATGCAATTTTATAAAATCTCCAACTATACTATCAAAATTTGTTATATAATAATTATGGTGTGTCGACCTCTTTTATCTTGAGTGCATATAATATGAAGTGACGGGAGAAAAACCTCCAAAGTAATCCCATTTTTTTCATTTGTGAGGAAGCGAATTAATGGTGGTGTTTAATTTTCGTCCTCTATATATGCTGATGGTCTGGCGTGGAAGAAAAGTGATAATTCAATCTTTCGCTCTATGCAAATCTCTCTGCAATGAAAAGCAGAGTGAAATATTCGTCTGGTGGTTTCTAAGCATTTGATAGTCCTGCCCCCCCCATTCCTTCGTCTCCTCTACCCTTTCAATAAGAACTCCTTCACGTGTGATTTCATTTTTCTCTTAAACGAAGATTGATGAAACTTTGCGGAAAAAGAAAAAGGACTTAGCAGCAGCATGAATACATTTATTGCTATAGTGATCTAGCATAATGTGCTATTGGTTGTTCTTCAAAACCTTTTGTTGTCGCATCACAAAAAAGTAAAAGATAATGCTTCTTTATTGTGTGCCTTGTTTTATCTTTATTCCTTTTCATTTTATTTATAGCGAGCTGAATCTTTAAGAAGTTGCGTTTGTTTGCCTAAGATAAGAGTCGTATAAATTATTATAATATGTATTTTGGAAGAGAATATATAGAAGAGGAAAATTGAGAATGAAATTTGTTCGTTCAATACAATAAAATGTAAAGAAATATCTCGACTTAAGGTATAAATTATAAAGATATGAAAGGTTAATAGTTCTTATGCACTTCTTTATAATTGATCAGTTGCAAAGGTAATAATTTTAATGTGATTTTGTGTGAAAATTTCGAGAAATATTACTTATTTATAGTGTTTAATAAGTACACATATAAGATTTTATTGCATTGATATTTCACTATATTTTGGAGTGAAGTTTTGGATCTATTTTCTCCATTTTTCTAAAATCGCTTTGCTTCTTCCTCTTTAAAGTAAATAAAACTTCCTCTTTTGGACTAATTATCTGAAAAACTTTTTGTTCCTACATCCATTATAACTGATTACGTTGGTTATTCTTAATACCCAAGAAATAAAATGAGTACATCACTCACCATCACATCTAAAAGACACAAGAAACCCGGAAGTAAGGAATAAACCTGTAATTTCCGGTAGCAAAAACTTAAAATATTCCTATTCCATATAACCATCACTTCTCTTCAAATATGTCTCATCTTGTGAGGGAAAAATATTGATTTAAATGTAGTCCTGAGGGGCAGATGGTTTGAAATATCATAGGAAAGAGTTAAACTTAAATGCTGTTGCTATTGGCAAGGAAACACGTGCTGGAAGATTGACGCTTCTACAAATGATGACAGACACGAGATTATTTTGGAGTAAGAGGTAGAGAAGTGCACTTGCATTTCCACTGAGGAAGGAATGGTGCATTTTAGGAATATATAGTGATAATGGATTGGTAATGGAGAAATTGTTTCCTTTCTTATATTTCGAGTGAGGTGGTATAACTTTAAGGAAATTTTATGGTTATTTTTAGATATAACCAGGATTATTCGCTTGAATGGTGAATTTTATTTAATGCAACTTCCTATTCGCGATGGTAACGGCCTGTAGAGGCGCTGCATTCTGCAGGATTATTTCCTTGTTTACATTCTGAATGCGTCCGCTGATTGGTTAAAAACGTTCAACAGTAATCAATACACTGTAAAACAAATCGTTTCAAAATATTCCCAACAGATGAACTCACAGGCAGTGCCATCGCGAATCAATGAAACAATTTTCTGCGAACTCTTACTACTTCCTTTCAAATCAATTGTTTCATATTTGTCTATAGCAATTTGCTTCATTCACAATAATGTATGTAGTCGTACGGATTGTTGCTAACTACCATAATATTTTACGTCGTCATCACTATTTTTGGAACTTGTACTTCTACTGTAATATGATATATAGATTGTGATCCTATTAAAATAACATTATTCAAATGTAAGGAAATAGGCAGTTCAATACTGGAATTAAAATATAAACCTTCTTAAATTGAAAATGTAATTAATGCTGCTTTACATCACCATATTGGATATGTAATGTGAAAACAAACGCTGTTATTCACAGCCGTATATCTTGAAATATTATTGAATCCCTTACTAAAATACATTCCAGAAGCAATCTTTTATACATTAAATAACAGAAGAATTCGTTTCCTCTTCCATTTTTATAATTGAATTTTCTTGTTCTAGCAGAGATTTGTGATTCTTTGCTCTATAGAATAATACAATAGGGGCAATTTCGTACTTTTACAATATCTGGAACGTTTCATATCCCACACAGCTACGTAGAGCATACCCACAGGAAAAGAGCAGCAAAATCATCTTTCTCCAAAATGTTAAGAATATTATCTTTTGGAATATTTTCTTCATGAATATTCTTGAGTGAAATAGTATGTGACCGTTCTTGTTTAAGGGGGACCTTCCTCTTTGCTCATTATCTGAACTTATGATCCAGAAAATGGTAGAAGAATAGGTCGGAAGGAAACTGTAGGAAACTTCAGCAGTGCATGCTGAGAGAATAGTATTGAGAATGATGCACTTAACAACTTGTAATATTCATGGAACTGAAAGGCAGTGAGTGTATAATGGTGGAACATCACTTTTGATGGTAGAACATGCTTTTGCTCTAAATTCAATTTAAACTCTCGATTATCTGCTTTACTTTAGTGTAGTACGTATGCAGTGTGTGTTGGGTGAATTTGGTGTTGTTTGTTATGTTTAATTAAATCTATGGAAAAGTATAGGGGGGGGAGGGATATTATGTATTATAATTATGACATACTGCCGGATGATGTTGTGTAGTAATAGCAATGAAAAAACTTTTAGAGGTTTTCTAATACAATCGATTTTTTTTTTTCTAGTTAAATTTTGTCAAAAAGGGAAATAATGCAGTATTTCGTCGAAACCACTGTCTTCCTGTGGATTCACATGGACAACCTATCATTATTTTAAGAATATGTATGCATGCATCTACGTAAAGTTCGATTACACTCGTCTGCTTTTAGTTTACCTTAGATGTTGCCATATGATCTGAATACAGTACATAAATACCTCAAACCGTTCTAAAATAATAGTGAGACTTCACACGTTCAAAGCAAAGTAAAAATATATAAATGATGTGTATAATTATAACTGTTAGTTAAATATATACATTATTACACATACATCGACATCTATACGATGGGAACATGAAATGATTGAGATTGGTCAATACAACACATCTATAATAATAACTGAAATATAATGCTATTGAACTTAAACTATTGAATCTTCTTTCTATACAATGTGGATTATTATTTGTATTATTATTGTATAGTATATACCTTCAATACACTGTAAACACGATCATACCAACAATGTACATTCTCTTTATGGAAAGGTTGTATAAAAAATATATACTCCCATTGTATAGTTTGCAAGCTTCCATACTACATTGTATAATGGTAAAAAGTTTTGAAGAGTAAAAAAAACTAAATAGTGGTAGCAGCAGCTTGCCTGTGATACTGCACTTGCAATACAAGTAGGGTAAATTTCACATTACCTAGGATGGAAAATGGTCCTTAATGAACTCTTATTACCCAAAGAACACTTTCTCAGGAAGAAAACTAAGGGAGTTCATATGTTGTGTATACTGTAGAGAAGGAAAAACAGAGAAGCAGAAAAAAAATATGGAGAAGGAAAAAAAATCACAAACAGTAATAAAGACTAATTCTTAGTGTACACAGTTATATTATAATCGCACACATATTGATGTTGACCTATGTTATTTTTAACGGGAGGTATAGCGTTTTCCAACACAATGTAACGTTTTACTTTCTTTTTTCTCTATTGTACTCCATCTCTCAAGGGACCGATAAGCTGTGTGGAAAACGATGCACCATGCTGAAAAAAAAACTAGGCCTACAGGTTTAAGAAAATGTTGATAAAATTAAAAAAATGTTGTTGATACATCAGTCTATACAAAACAAATGCTCGGATATGGGCAGGATGTGGTACCATATTGTGTGTAGAATGAAACTGTATAATGGAAAAGCTTATCTTTCAGTTGTGTTTGGTCATTTATTCGCGTGAGATTATATGGTAAACCAAACATGAACGTCCGGAGTCACTTTGAATATGCAACAGATACAGGATTTACCCAAAACCCAAAAGATATCTATATTTAATGATGTGCAACACTATTATTAATATACTGCTTAAAAATGTACTCTTGACAACACGGCATGAAATTCGTTCTATGAGAGGACATAAACCGCTAATTATCATCATCTCTTGGAAATTTGATGAATGATAGTGAATTATGCAAGGAAATAGTTAAATATTTATATTCTCATAATACGTGTTGGAACAGATGAACAGAGATTGCTACATTATTCAGATGAATGACAGTGAATTGTATATTATGACATGTACGAGAATGGTTAGAAGGTTTCAAAATTAGGGAGGAAAATTTTAAAACTAGAATATGTTATTTTACGTTTGAGTATGGAGTAGCGTTAAAGTAGGTTTTGTTATTTTTTTTTAAATATCAGTAAAACCATTTTAATAATTTGTGACTTCAAATACATGGTAGAAACACCAGAGAGTAGACTGAGGTTTTGAGCTGACCTCCAAGGCTCCAGCTTAATAATTTATTTTACAATTATATTCATGAATGTATGTTTTACACCATAATGTGGAGAGTCTATGATGTGTTTCTCGAAGCAAATTTCTCACAGTATTTTCTCTTTTTTTTCATTTCAGGTTCGCACACTATTTGTTAGTGGCCTTCCCATGGATGCCAAGCCCAGGGAACTCTATTTATTATTTCGAGCATACGAGGTAAGTCGTGAAAAAAGTTTATACAAGTTTGTTATTTTTTGATCAATGGAAACAGTTATAATGTTTAGTTTAATTTCAAAAACTTGCCTTGATTTTATTTTCTTATTTATTCACACTAAAAATATTTCTTTTTAATTACTCCCCATTTGTTTCATGTCTGCCTTTTGCCTTTTTACTGAAGTTGGAGACTTAATCTTGCTTGACTTAGTTTATTACATTACAGATTTATTTTCTCTTCTATTTAAAAAAGTGAGATCTTAAAATTATAAACGTAGAAGAGGGACTTGATAAAAATTGGCAAATTACGTTGATTGCAAAATGGGAGAACCTAGGGAAACGTAATGGATCCCAAAAGTAAAATTTCAGAAACTTGTATAGTGAAAGTAAAACTTGAGTAGTGAAAGTCTCTCTAGTCTTTTTACTTTTTATTTTTCCATATCTCCATCTTTTTGTACGTATATAAAACATATATGAGGAAGTGACAATTCGTAAGTTCTTTCTGTGGCAGCTGTTGGCGTTTGAAAGAGAAGATTTCTCTGCCTTCAGATATGTCAAATATTGTTATTTTTTTCATGTTTGGAAATGTTTCTGTATGATTGTTGAAGGTAACACCTCACATATATTCTATACTCGTTGCTCGTTGGTTAGTTGACAAGTAGATGTTTCAGATGGGTTTTTGAGTTAGTAACAGACACTTTTTTGTTTCTTTTTTTAAAACAAAAAATAATGCATTATAGAAAGATTTATTAACTGTTATTTCATTACTTTGTACTATTGGAGTTTTTCCATTATACCAGAAATTAGAAATTCAAATCTTTCTTTTAGCTTTTGATTTAATAAAAACAAACATTAAAAACAAACATTAATAACAATCTTTTGCCGATTTAAATAATATTTGTTTCTATTTCACTTTATCATAACACTAAAAACAACGTTTCTTATGATATACAAGTATTGCAAGTTTGAAACTGATTTATTTGCATTATGAACAACATGCAGATATAACATGTAATCAAATTTTGTATAAAAGTACCATTATATACATAATTGCTTAATATTAAAATATCACAATCATGTCATTGTTGCATCACTCGACACTCACTGTGCAAGTGCTATAATGTATCTATATATAATTATGTGCATATTATATATGTGTGTGTAGATTATTGATAAACAGTGTAACTCGTTGCAACATTATTTGTTGTTTGTATTTTATAACATATGAAAAACAATGATGTTTATCATATAAACAAATACCTCAGGATATATTAAACAACATCTGTTTTAAGCAACAGTGTACCTATTTTTATCACTTGACAAGTTAAATTGCAATATATATTGTAAATAATTGTTAAATTCTCATAACGTTGTTAAAAGAATCCGAGTTTTTTTTTTTTTTTTTTTTTCGAGATATATGAGATGAAAAATAAAAATAAAACATGATTAAGGATCAACTGAAAAAGTCTTATATTGTACTGCATAGTTATGATACGTATATTAAAATTTGATGTTTTTTCTTCTAGGGTTACGAAGGATCGTTACTAAAAGTTACGAGTAAAAATGGAAAAACAGCATCGGTAAGTAATATCATTAATTATTTGTTTCATAAAACAAATAATTATATTAAACAAATAATTAATTATTTGTTTAATATAATTATTATTTTGTTTTATGAACTATATAGGTCATGGGAAGTTATATTGGTATGAGAATTTTTACTAACATGAAAGCGTAAACTAATATAATTGTGTGGATACTGTTGACTTATTTGAAACATTGATTATTGTTAATGAAAATTAATATTTCTTACCTTTTCATTTGCTCTTCTTCAATTATTATGTTATGCAATGAAAGATTTCGCTTACACAAAGTATGTACTGCAAATTGAGATTTCAAAGTATAAAAGAAAATGACAGTTTGACATTTACATTTTTACTAAATTATTTGTTTACTGAAAATTATACTAACGTTTTCCACACCATTAGAGTGTTTTATGTGCTTACATCCCTGAAACTACAGGTAGTGCGCGTGAAAGGATAAGAGAAAACTTATTTTTCTTTTGCAGAACGTCGTTATCTTCATTAGGTTTCTTTTCCTCGGGTAAACACAGAAAGTTACAAAGAATTCGAAACTTAAGGAATCAGCTAACATCATATACATTAGCACAATAAATTAATTGCTCTGTTATTATTGCTTATTGCTTTACCAATGTTTTATTCGTGTGGCACATGGAAATGTAATATTTTCTAATTGCAATTGTTATGTAATATTATATCGAAACTATTCTAACTGTTATCATTTGGAAGTTATTTATACGCATTTCCTATATATTAAAACTGCAGAAATGTAACCATATTGAAGAAATATCATTCAGGATTTCCTCTCGTGTTCAGCCAGAACAAAAATATATTTCGGAATATATCTACCAAAACGTGACTAATTTAGGAATGGAAACTTTTGAATGGCAGTAATCTAGTATGAAAGGTAAAATTTATGTGATTGTATATGATTCCAAAAGTTGAAAACAAATAGACCGAAAATAAGATGAAACCGAAAAATTGGATGAACATCCCTAAGGAAAGGAATTTTCGTCTATCTCAAGTTTCTTATCGTAGTCTTCGAACTCTACATGGAAGATTTTCACCTCTCTCTCTCTCTCTCTCTCTCTCTTACAAACATATCCCTTCTCTCTCTCCCTTTATATCCGATCGCATCATCCTATCCTTTCCCGCGAGAATGAAGCACTTTTAGTGCAACATAAAAATTGAACTAGAGTACGTGGTTCAAATAGATCTGTTTTCAAAAAAATATTGAATTCACTCTTATGGCTACCTTTTACACGTCACTTAACAAATGGGGAAGTTTCTATCCGGTTCGTTATGACTCGCTTAGGGAATTTACAGTTATTTAGGGAAGAATGGATATAGAGAGCTCTAAAACTCCAGCAGCAATAGATGAGAACTTACAGGTTAATTCTTTAAAAGAATAGGTTTAGGAATTTTTTTTGTATGTAGAAGGTATTTTATCCTCTTGCAGAAGTGAAAGATATTTACCGTAAATTTCTGCAATATCGAAAAGTATCTTAAAAAATGAACACCTTGTATAATTACTCAATCTGTTTGAATGATTTACAGCATATTTATAGCTTTTAGATATTGGTTAGTGCGATGAAGACATAATGATGACATGGAGTGTTAGGAAGTATATTTTCCAAACATTGTTGGAATGTTTGTGGAATGTTGTTGAAAGTTGATTGTGATGTAAATGAGATAGTATGGAAACGTAATATCTCATTTACACTTCTGCTGTGCCTCTCATGTGAAACAATACTCCAGTAAACCTACATTGCGCTAGTTAAAATGAAAAACCACAATATCACTACATCAGGTTTATAACAAATTTGAAGTAAAAACTGCAGTAAATTCCTGATTTAACCAAGCAAAAAATGTTACAATTCTGTTTTGCTAAAAAAAATCCTCTGTAAGCACCTTACACTACTACTTCATAAAACTTTAAAGTTAGAAGAAGAAAATCAGTGAATGCAATGAAAAGCAAACTACACTACAGTATATTCCCTACATAAGCCATACTACTACTATACATTGTGTTGTAATCTCTTCATTAGGTATTCTCTGTTAGAATATATCGTAAATTCACTTTCGCTTAATTTCCATAAACTTTTCATAATCATCACACCGCACTATGATTATACAGCAACAACAGGAATCATGCGAGAGGTCACTTCATAAAATTCTTAATTAAGCACCACATGTCGGATACGTCAAAGATGAATAATGAGGCATGTTCAAACTTTCAGTAATTCACAGATAGATGATGCCAGGTTGCATTCTATTTTGTCAGCAGATTTTCTTATTCCAGTCATATAATGTGGATTGAAAACATGATGTGAAAGTAATTATTTCATATTTTTTTTATTCATTTATGGACGGAGAAACTATTTTTTTGCTGCGAAAAATGAATTCGTTTTACATAATTGACTGTTGTAATTGGTAACTTAGTTACACGCCAGTTTTGTAAAAGCAAGCATGTTTTTAAATATTGGTTCGTTGCATGTATAGTCATTATCGTTTGAATCAGAAGATTTATTTTTCAGGTTCTGAAGTATTAGTACAGGACTCTGAGTAGTAGAGATCTTCTGGCATAATATAATGAAATTATAGATATTGTTATTATATTTTTTTTATCCTATACTATTGACATGACATAGTTCTGAACCATACCAAACTAATGTTCAGCTATTTTTATACTTATTTACATCAGAAAAAACAAAAGTGCTAATATCTTCTGTAAAGTAAAACTTATAAACAAAATCTTATTAAAATAACAGACTATATTGTGATAATTGTATAATGTCAGCAAATTCCAAGACAATTAAGTTTCTTTTGGAGTAAAAATTCCTTCATTCTTCTTTTCCAAGAAGTTTCATGCAATGAAGGAAAGTGGTATATAAATTTTTGCTGAGTAGAAAGTTAACTCCCATGACCTTAAAAAGTTACTTTGTTGTAAAGTATGCGTTTACTAATCAATATTTAATATCTGCTTTTTTCAGCCGGTTGGGTTTGTAACGTTCAACACAAGAGCAGGAGCTGAAGCAGCCAAACAAGATTTACAGGTGGGGAAAAATACTACTCTCATATTAGACTTTCATTCACACTTAGACAGGGTCTGTAGACACCATGTAGGGGCCCCCTAGAGATTTACTAATATTGCAGACACATGCAACTAATAAATAAAAGTATTTTTTCCCTATTTTGTATTAGTAGTAAAATTGAAAGGTTTGTTAATGTTTTTAAAGAAATATGAAGTACTCTGAAGAAAATTAAAAGTTATTGTTTATTTTTGGATTATATTTCGTTAACTTTGTACTATTCAGTATAAAAACATTAGACACTTTTTGAGCATCGTTTACTTGATATAAAATTAGATTGCTGTTTGAAGTAATACCTTCTGACACATTCCAACCAAACACATGTTACATATTCTGAATTCTGCATTGCGTTTACGTGTCATTTTGTCTGATTCTGATCGTCTGATTATTGATCCCTGTCTGAATCTACTAGTCTTATTGAAATACATATTTGCTTCAAGTTTTTTTTACTGTATAATTCTGCTCTAATAATTAATAATGCAATTAACATTGTGGATAACTGTAACTCTATGGAAAACCACTGAATGTTGTAGTGGTATCACATTAATAGGCAATCATGTGTACCACTGAATTGATTTATTCAACATATGATACATACACTAGTATATAGAGAGATGACATTAAATAGTCAGGTGAATGACACAACGCATGTTAAAACAAAATGCTTGCCATATCACTTTAAAATTATACATGAAACATGTCATTTTAGTAATCAGATGATAAATATCACACTTGGTACTAATTAATGTATATGTGGGGATTTTGCTGGGAGGGGATAGAGAGTGGATATATTATTCACTCATTGATTGATTGATTTTGAAACTATGGCTGATGGATATTTTTTTCTTGTGGTTCTTTTTTCTTTGCTTCTACGTAGCAGGGTGTCCGATTTGATCCTGACATGCCTCAGACAATCCGTTTGGAGTTCGCCAAGAGTAACACCAAAGTGAGCAAGCCCAAACAACAGTCTCCGCCCGTAGCCACGCCACACCCCACCTTGGTGCACCCGCTCACTGCACGTAAGTTCACCTATACAAGCAAAAAACAAAAAGAGAAGAGATTGAAGCAGGAAATAATTAATTGTAGATTCAATAAGTATTCTGCAGATGAAACAACTTTTTCGAAGATTTTTTACTTTTAAATATTGTTGGTGTAGTTGACATTTTGATAATTACGAGGAAAATGGTTGTAAAAACTGAATGATTTATTTGTTGTTGCTTTTAATGCATTGTAGAAATTTAGAATTTTAAAATATTTAAATGGTAATTTTCTAGAAAATATATTTGTGACTTACACTAAATTACTGAAAAAGTTGTCTCGTCTTTCTTAACCCATTTCAGTTGTATAATACAGTCTCCTCTTTTTGTGGTTTGCTCTGTAGGTACACAGGCACCACTTAACCCACCTTTTGACTTGCCAAAAACTTTTTTCTCAAGTGGGGGAGCAAAAACATTGTCTTGCTTGTAGTACGTCTCTTCCTAACCACAGTAGCGCAGAGTCTTCTTGTTCTGTAGAATAATATACGTGTTTCACTACAAACAAAAAGCAACAGACACATTTCTCAACAATGCACAATATTTTGATCAAAAGAGTTTTTCTCAAATGAGAGAACTCAGTGGGATTTCTTGGGTGTTATTTTTCCCTTTGGTTTCTCATACAAGCAATTGCGTTCGTTTTAAATATATACTGTGTGGATGTTTCTAACACGGGAATAATCATGGGTACAATTCCACTTTAGGGTATTCTGAATATATTTTTATATAACACTTTTTTTCCAATACGAAAGGTGATCTTACATTACTATAAAACTCAGTTATAATTTTACTGTCAAAGTATCTTGTTTATATCTGGCATCTGAATATGTTTAATTAATTATTATTGGCCACAGTGTCAAATTGTTCGAATTTTGTGGTAACATCTGGAAGTATGAAACGAACTAATGTCTCCAAAGTGCCAAATTATATGGAAAATTGGAATTTTTTCCATTACCTGAAATAATGAAGGAAATTTCAACTAAGGTACTCTCAGAAAACAATTGTGTTGCTGCATGTGAAAATTGTGAATTTCAAGTACGAACCCCTTTATCAAGTTCAAAAGTAAAATGGTTTTAAATATTAATAGCTTGGTTACAGAACAAAGCAAAGCATTTCATATTAACAACATTATTATACCAAAAGAATCATTTTACTTCCTCTAAAATGTATTTCAAAGAGGGAAAGAGCAATGTTTTTATCGTCAAATCTAAATGAGAAATATTTTGTTCAAACATTCAAACACCAGTGTTGTCACAAACATATTTTTAATTAACATCTCTTTATTGGAAGAATAGTTGTCATAAAAAATGGAATGAATTTCATTCGTTGTATTTCCTTTCGTAATGAACACCTTTGAACTAGTTTTTATATACGCACAAAATAATCAATTATCCCACCAGTAGTTATTGTTGATGAAACACAAAGCTTATACACTCAAATCGACGACGAAAAAAAAAGGCAATTTTTAATTCTAAAAAGATGAAGTTTTATCCATGGGAAAAATGGAAAATAAATTACTTCTCCCCCTTTGCCTATTTACATTTCATATTTGTTAACGGAAAAGACCATGAGGATGGAAAATATGTTGATGCTTTTGTAGGAGTATATAACAGCAGAGGGATATATGTTTACTCTTTTCGTTCACCTGGAATGGAATATTTATATTTATTGATTAAACGAAATCCCCACTCGGAACGACCACTGCTGCTGTATGATCAACAAACTGAATGGAAATGAACCCTCGCAAATTTAATTCAATTTAATAATCACACAGCATAATTAGTACACCAGAAAACGTTAAAGCTGTACAACGGTACTCTACAAAATCTCAAAGATAACTCTTTTGGAAAATAGGCTGTGATTATGTTGTCAGTTGCAAACCACGGGATATTTGTTTGAAACGAGAGCTTTTTGAATCATTAGGAAATTTGTAAAAAGAACGGTGTGTACATTTCTCGTCGTACGAGAGAAAGGGCAATGCTACAGTAAATAGAACTCGTGTCAATAAATAAGTAACAGAGTTATCATATAGATTGCAGCGATGAAAAAGATATTCAGGATGGAGGTACATTTGCATAAAAATAAAGTTTAATCCAACATAGAAAAATCTATCCACTGGCAAACTATATGATAAGGAATCAGTTTTAGGAATGTGAAATAACTGGAGCGACGTATAACTGCTTAAATTAAAGGGCTAGTCTCAATTGGAGTAACAAGAGATGAGTGAATATTTTTAGAGTGTTGGTGTGAATAAAAAAAAACTTTTTAGCAGATTTCATATATTTGTGAAATGTAAGGAATAGAAAGAAGTGCAGTTTAATTCAAGTAACTGCACTTCTAAGTTAGCGACATTGGATCAAAATAATGTTATATCAGAAATGTAACTTAAAAAATTTGTGACATTTACGTAGTCGATAAGACCCTAAATGCACAGAATTTGAGTGGCCATTTGTCATTTTTCAATCTGTTTGAGTGAGGTTAAAAAGCTTTAATGAAGTCACACGAATCCATTGGGAAAAAATTGCATATTCATGCTTGACGAGACAGGTAAACCCTGGAACCAATGAAATAATTCTCCGAAGCTTTTTACACACTAATAAAAATCAATAGAGAGCTTCCTCTCATTCCACGGTAGGATTGTAATCAGGTCAACATTTGACGCGTCTACTAACAAGTAATAAGAGCAATTTTTACCCTTCCCCCCCCCCTTCTCCCTTTATACTTGTCGCTTTTAAAGAGAAGTTGGTAGTGGTACTACATGATGTACTACAACATACTAACAGTAGAGAGATGGACAGTCGTGGGAGGAGGGGGGGGGGTGGTATTGGAGATTTAACGATAATTATAATGTCTGTTTAGAAGGAATTGATTGAAAGGTAGTAGTAAAATCTTGTTTTTCTTGTTCTCCTAAAGTTCATTGGAATACTAACTTTCTCGTTAATTTAAATTTTCGTGATTTGGATTTGAAAACCATTATAACTGATAAACCCTTAATTTGAATTGAAACGAGCACTCATCTAGTTATTTTTTGCAGTGGATTAGTTCTTTATTTAATAACAATCGGATATTAAAACAAAAGTGCAGAAAATCATCAATGACATATTCTCCTTTGAATTTCAAAATTGACATTACTATTTCTATGTACGATAGTAAATTCAAATTATTCTTGTTAATATTATATCTGTAAGAATCGTGGTATACTGAAATCAAACAAATACATTTCCGATTTGCCAATGCTAAGTTAGCTGAAGTTTCATTTCGTCTCTTACCGCAACAGCTTTTAAGACATTAAAATGGTTGTTTTCTGTAATACACTTTATAGCATTAAGTTCTTATCGTAATCAAATTGTCAATAGTTTACAGAAAGAACATATTGAATTTTCCTAAAGTTATCAGCAAAAATATGAAAAACAATTGAAGAAGAAGTCAATAAAAGCGAATAGCAGAAATATTCTTCTATTTTAACATTTTAAAATAACTTTCCTGGCTTCTTAGTGATTTATAGAAGTTGGTGGGTGTGTAATCGCCTATTCATGTTTTTATCTGGTATAAGGAACGTAGATCCGTAGAGGGTAATATAAAAATGACACACAACATACATTTTAGGTTGCAACAATAGCAGTTTTTCCCTGCAATGTTTGAAGTTATTACTGCTATGTTTCATCATGGCACCTGGTATTCTACTACTTGCTATTATGATGAAAGGTTTATTTCATACTGTTTTTCATCTTGTTTTTCGTGAGTTTGTATAGGGGTATAACAGTTATTCTTTGTAGGCTGTCTGTTTTTGTTTTTCTTCGTTGAATATGTGTTAGATAATTGAGAGAATCTTACGGTTTTAATGACACGAATGATTTTAAACATACGTTCATATAAACTGAGTCCAAGTTGTTCCAGTTTCTTTTTCATTCGTTTTCATATATTTTTGTTTTGTTTTAATGACACTTGCGACCCAGTTAAAACCATTCAATAAAAGGAAAATAGGAAAAGTATTGGTTAAAACGTAGTTCAATAAAAAATATATGTACTGAATTCTGAATATCAAGTTATAGGCAAGATTTAAAATGGGATGGTGAATTCGATGCTGCTGCATATATTTCCAAACTCTACAAACTTTGAGACAGGAGTTTTGACATTTGTTGCTCTAATATGGAAACGTTTGTTAATACATTTTCATCCACCTTTGTACTTGTAACTTACTAACACTGATTGCTAATATATAATGTAGTATGAATTCCACAGGAACCAGCTAAATATTGGGATATATAACAAAGATGTCTATAATGAGAAATATATACATTAATGTAATTGAGTTTTGAATAATTTATTCTTGTTATTACACATAGTCAGTCTTTCAATTTGAAACTCTGTGGCTGAAGAATTTCGACAGTTTGTTGTTGGAGATATAATATTCACATTGTTCAGAATTAAAGCAGGTTACTCTTTGCGTATATGTTACTCTTATAGTTACTTTGCAAGAATAACTATAAAGAAATGATGTCAGGTTTTGTCCGTTTTTAAGTGAACTCTGTATAACAGCTGCGGTTCTAATATAACAGAATAGGCAGAGTAGGTTTTGATGTCCTTGCTACTTTTGTTAATCAAATTTTGATTAAAGTCGATTTATGCTCTATCAAATATATAGCTCTAATAGGCAAAGCAAGACAAATTCCTTATAATGTTTCGTTAGAAATTAACATTAAAGTAGCAACGAATCACTATAATGCTGGAATCAGAATTTGGATTTAAGTCAATTCTCTACAGTTCATGTTTTTTTAACAATGAAGTTGTAGCAGTACACAATTTGATAATGTGTGAGCTGCATGCTGCTATAATTTCAGAAGATGTAACGTTTACGTTTCGAGACACATAGTAGAAATAAATACATGAGCTTTAAATCGAAATGTTGATCCCCATAATTATTAGTGATAAATAATTCCTACTTTTAATTGTGTTGGTTTTTCTTTGTGTGTGGTGGGAGTTAATTAAAATTTCTTCATTTTGCACAAGTGCTGGAAAAGTCATATTTACTGGAAGTTGAGTTAAGTATCACTTGAAACAAATCACTTATCGGATCACGTTGTTGTTTTACTTCACAAATCACCCACATTCAAGAGTGCAAATCAATTGGTAGTTAGACAATATCATTATGAAATTAAAATTTCTCATTATTTTTTTCTTTACCCATAGATACATTTTGTGGATTCGTACGTCTCCAGATGAAGAATGAATTTTGGTTTGATAACTCACTTTTTCGGTTTTTATTATTTATTTGAGACATTTTCGCTGGATTACAAAATGTTTTTAATAATATTGTTTTTTATATATACTATGCAATCTTAAGAAAAATTTATTTTTAGAAATAGATGATCAGTAAGTAATTAAGTCAACTCAGAGCACTTTGTAATTCTCAAACGCCATTGTCCCTATATCAGCATTGAATTACAACACATTAGTGAACGAAAATTGAGTTATACAGAATTTTGGACATTTGCATTTATAAGCAATATTCCTATATTTTCGGTTATTGATGTTTACGTAATATATTGAAGCATCTTGAACACATTTTTTCAATTGGTTAAAGAAAATCACCAAATCGAAGAATTATTTCAAGACTTAGTAAAACTTGTTCAGGAAATGTAAAGTATATTTAAAATATGAAGATTTCTGACGTTTTCTAGTTTATTTTTTACTAAAAAATTACCGAAACTGTATATTCAATGTTTTTTAAGAAGACCTATATTTTAGAATACTGTAATATTGGGAAGAGTTCGTTACTACAATGACAAGTATATACAAGATAAGATATCTGTTACATTTTATAATATTATTCAAATACTATTTGGCAGTGCCCCACTTTTACTGCTAACATTAATAAAATAAAATATATAGAAATAAGTAACTAAATTTGATAGATATGAAAATAATGTAACGTAACTTTAAAATCAGACCAACTTCATTTTCCTGTTATATTCGTAACTAACACACAGATTTTCTTTTTTTTTCCTTTTAGATCTTGGAGCTCATTTTTTCCCAACGGCTGCAGAACTTTGGCCTCACCATCCTCTGGCGTATTCAGCTGCTGCTGAAATGCCTGGAGCTGCCTTGCAACATCCTACATTGGTTCATCCTGCATTACACCCTCAAGTTCCCGTACGTTCCTATCTTTGACTATCTCTGCCTCCAGAAGATGCTCAACTGTTGCAGCCCGGCCTCCATGTTAGTGTCCGTTTCATCAATTATAGAAACACGGG
>JAQIWE010000384.1:0-22972 GCA_034698565.1 Campodea plusiochaeta | reverse complement strand
ATTTTCATTGTGGATTTGAAACGTATTAGCTACAAAATGATAAACACATATGAATCCATTTCTCTCAGAAAGAAGATAAACTATCTTGTAATATAAATTACAGGAATTCATTGAAACTGATTAGATGATTCACTCAAAGAAATATAAAAGTATGAAAAATAGAACATAATAATATAGTAGGATTTTTCTACTGATTCAGTAGTACACACATAGAAAACTTATTTTTACGATTGCGTCTTGAGATGGCCAGTTGTTTATACTACAATTTTTTTTAGTTTGTTTGCATATACGAGGTTACGAATTGTCCAAAAATATAAAACTATTACTGTTGAAAAATTCTACTATTTGCAGCAGCAAGAGATTTCCCATGTGAAATCTTCATGTGAAATGACCAGAAAGAAATTGGACAGCATGAAAGTAATAAAAAGTAAAAGTGGATTCAACAGGTGGCATTTATATTGAATTTAATTTACAATCTTATGAAACTTTGTAATAGGTGAAATATAGCATGAGCAGAAATGATTTTTGAAATATTACAATTCCAGTTATTTTTAAATAATTAAATTAATTATGAATTTACATCATTTTCAGAACTCTGCGCATACAAAAAAGTTCTAGAATAATCTCATCAAAAGTAATTTAATTTCAATATCAATTAATTACGCCGTCATTCATGTATTGTATAATGTAGAATTAAAATTTAATAATATAGGACAAAGATTCATCTGTTAAGTTCAACCTTAATCTATTTTTATCCGATATTTCACATACCATTAATAATACAAAATAATTTTAAAACGATTTATACCTATTAAACAATAAAATCTTAAATAACCAGAAAAACGACTAAATTTGGTGAACAGTTGAACCAACTTAGTCTTGTGGAAGGCAAGGAACTCCATTATGTATTTGTCATCATGTAACAGAATGTACGCTGTAATAAGTCATGTATAGAATTGTATTATAATGTGATAGGCAAGGATGAGGAGTAGTATTTCATTTCCTTCCTCTAACCTCCACCCCCCCCCCCCCTCCTCACATCAGCCTGTCCTGGTAATTAATGGCCGACACATTCAATCTCGACATATAGGTGGTGCTGGATCTCAACTGACACAAATTACACGTCAGCCATAGGACTGCATGGGAAGGTACACGTTACTGTAGTGTTATAGGACGACGAAAGAGAATCAAAGTGGTGGAGAGGGGATATATACTCAGTTTCTGAGAACGGGATTGGTTATAGGAATATCCTGTCATTCTTTATTTACATTTCTCATTGTTTTCTGTAATTTTCGAGTCTTCAATAACAGAGTATCTTTACATTTTCTACTTTCTGGGGAACTTGTGTGGAGGCTGAGTAACTGAACTTCTTCGCATTTGAATAAGTAAGAACTGGTAAAATTTTTGATACATTTTCTCTTCATATTCATATGTTGTAGGAATTATTTATTAGTGTAACAAATCAATGAATTAAGATTTGAATTTTAAAGGAGTAGTAAAATAATTGAGTCTTAATTACTCTGGATCCTTATCTTACCTTCACTGATAAAATTAATTCTAAAAACAATCTGAAACTCATTTTTTAATTATGGTATGATATGAGGGTTCTGCTATAAGTATGAAACAAAACTTCTTCATTCTTTGATGATCACGACAAAAATTTACCGTTAATACTTACATAATTATTATCTTTTATCATTATAATAACGTTTTAACTACAAATATATTTTCTTTTTACACTAAACGAGACAGTAATTGTTGAAAAATTTAGAAATAAAACTACGAAAATTATAGCAAGACGAGCATTTTATACACTAGTGTTAAACTGTTCATCGAAAACAATATTTTTCTTGTGTTATGGTACCTCTATGTATGAAAGTAGAGGAGAGAGTATGAGAGATACAACGAAGTTCCCATACCGTCATGTTGCTTTATGGTATATTTCACTTTCAACAGATGCTTTTGGTATTCGTTAGCAACATTAATGATGTACCATACAACACCCTAATGAATCGCAAGAGCTAGCAATATGAGAGATGATAATATACAAGGAATGCTCTTTCAGGTATCAATGAAATTTTATGTTCACATCATCACTTCATGTAGAAAGTATCAGATAACATAGCAAATTTTGAGGTTGTCAATTAACTTGCTGCTATAGGACATCTTGGATTATTTTAATTTTATCCTATATGTAATGTCTACTCCTGAGAAATTAAAATAAGTGGGTTTTCAACAGTACATTAATGTAAAATACAGATATTCGAACATGCAGTTAATTTTATGAATTGATTAAGTATTTAATGTTAAATAAACCTGAATATTCGATGTAAAATTAATTATTTTGACATTACTTATTATAAATCACTTAAAATGCCCTTTCTATATGTAGTATTTTTCCATGTGATAAAAGAGAAAATAAGTTATCAGAAAACAAACGTAATTATGTTTATTTTTGTCATGATTTTCACATTTCTAGTTCCCTACTATATTTCTACCAAATCATTATCTTTATGTAACAAACATAAGAGTATAACGTCCTATCTGTTAAGCAAAGACATCAATCATCTTTCAAAAGCGAACTCAAAACCCATCCTCCAATATTAATTAAATGCTTCAAACTGAAAAGACATTTCCGAAAAAAACTACAAAGCAGATACGTAATATACTAAGATATTAATCAATTAGCAACTTGTAATGAGTTATTAGTTAAGTTTGAGAGTGGACACTAATACATCACTGTCTTTCTTGACGTGAAGTTTAAACGCCGGCCACTTGAATGAAATGGGAGGGAGAATGAGGTGTCGTCCAGACTTTGGGAACTTTTTTTGAAACGTTTAAAACGACTATAAAAAGTTAACGTACTGTGGGAAGAGAAATCATGGGAAAGAATATATGCCTTAAAATTATTTGAATGAGATAATTTGTGAGAAAATTTTAAATGAAAGTAAATCACATTTACAACAGTCAGTGATATTTTCAGCAAATGTTCATATTTACAAGTGAACTACCAAATTACATTATAATTTAATATCTTACAGTTGTTCGACTATACCCAATTAATGTATAGCATTTATGAGGAAAGATTTTAGAAACCTGTTTGGAGATCAATCTTCATCCTTACCGGTATGCTTCCCAAGTGTCTTCGCGTTACGTACCATTCACATAATAAGTAGGAGGCATTATTAGAGGAAATTAAAGAATTCTGATCTTTAAAATCGGTTTTTGTAAACCTTGTAGTAATAATACATATGCCGTGTTAATGAATGTAAGCTGTAGGAAAATTATTTTGTAGCTTTATTTAAAACTTTTCAGCATAATTATGTTCGTTCATAAAACCAAACACAAATACCAGGTACAAACACTACCATAATGTAAAATATGAACATATACTAAGTTCCCACAACACAGAATAAAACTTTCCTCAAGTTGTTCACAACAACTATCATAAGTGTTTATTTTCTATTCCATTCCGTATTCTGGTCTCTCCAGTACGACAACTTTATATACTCAGTGATGAAACCAATTCTAACTTCGAGTAAAAGTACTTATCAATTTTTCAAAATCAATAGTTCAATATACATTCAATATTTAAGGTCATTCCGTAATATTGAAACTAACAATTTCAATAGAGAATAATTAATAATTATAAATTCTGCAAGGAAATATTAAATTTGAGGATTATATTAACTTGTTTTTCGATATTATTTTTTACTGCGCAGAAATCTCCAACTTTTTATGAACCTATACATAGTTCAAAATAAGTTACATACTTTTCTTTAAAATATTACAAAAATTTCACTCTAAATTATATACTTCAAATTAATTACAATTAATAAATTATAACTTTGAAATCATACATCTGATTCAATTCACGGTAAAACATATTCTCTAATATAACAATTTAAAAAAAAATGTACCCAATTTCAGTTTATAAATGTTAACGAATTTTATATTATATACTTCTCCAAGTGTTTAAATAATTACAATCTTCAACCATAAGGTAACTCTGAATAATTACATTCCTAAAATGAACCCGCGTGCACATCTCACCCCCTCCCTCTGTACCCTTTATTCACACCTCCCCCTACCAAAGAGTACACATACAAAAGTACTCTAACGATCACTCCCAATTTTCGTTTTTCTTCCATGGATATAATAATATTTTCTCAAAGCTTAGGAAGGAGAAGATTTACCGATTATCAAACTTCAGTAAGCCCTAGTGTACACTTTTGCAAACTCTGAGCCGATTTATTGCTTGTACTACCACTTTACTGTACGTACTGTAGATATACTTTATTCCTTCTATAGAGCTGTGGGATACTTTTTATAAAGAATTATTATCCTATTGTCATGGCAATTTGTATCACACTTTTGGAAGAACTTTTGCACTAAATAGAAATCCCAGATAATAAAGGATTTCGCAATACTTCTTCACTTTCCTAACTTTATTTGGTTGAAGTGATAAAATTGTAGTACTTTATGTGATATACTAAGTTGCCAAACAATATAGTAGAAGGTTTGACATTTGAAGTTGTTTTCTTGTATTAAGAAATAATATTAACGTAGTTTGACATTTGCAGTGTTTGTGGTTTCCGGTACGTGGGAAGGTCCAAAGAACAAACTACAAAGAGAAATCTTATACATTATTTTGTATTTCAGATGAAACATATATTCTCAGAATATGCATCCAGCAAATATATAACCACGAATACAAATTAGCATCGTTGAAATCCAGAAAATCATTAATATTGTATTTACTTAGAGAATTTATTGCATCTGTTTAAAATTTCTTGTTCGTGTAGAACTATGGTTTAATTCACTAAAAGAAACGTGTGATTTCCATCCAAAGAAGTCTGTCCAGTAGAGAGCGTGATCACTTTTAGGATGACCAAGTGATGATGTCATCATATCTGGTATCACTCTTGCTTATCTGGAGCCTTTGAAGTGGAAGGGCTCCAGATTAATCAAGTATCAGATATGGATATCATACGTTTCTTTTAGTGGAATCCATTTAAGTAGTTCCACAAATTTTTGTATCTTTCAACGGATGCTGATGTATTCTGTTTCTTATATTTTATATAACTTTCTGTTTCCAATTAATGGACATGATATTGTTAAGACACTCTCATTAAATCAGACTCTAATTATTATTTTACGAAAGAATAACATACTTTTTCGTGCTACAAATCAAATTTTCCACATTTCGATTGCAATTCCAATAACACATTTATAATAATAATCATCCACTTATATATAAAAAGCAATATTAAGAAATTAAAGATCTTTTTGCATGACTGCTGCTATCAAATGATCTAACTTCACCAGTGTGAAAAGTAACATTAATAAAACATAATTAACCATCACTTTCTATAATCCCCATAGACAATTTCCATCCATTCTGCCTGTTGCTTCCACTATTAGTGATTTCCAAGTGTCTTTTTTGCTCTTATTAAACCCTTCAGAGTTATTTGGATACACGCCAAGACGAAACTTCTCTCAATACTCATTTGGTCCGCCCTTAAGCTATTAGCTTACGAAAATATGAAGTTGACAAGTAACAATCACAAACAGTTCGTGTACAAACAAATTAGAAGGTGTCAAAGTATACTAACAAAGACACCTGCTTCATTATGTTTTGTGTAATATTAAACCAAGTGGAACCAAATGGTAATTGTAATGTTGTAATTCAAGATGTAATCGACATCAACTGTGGGTGGACAGAAGAAGGTATTGTTGGAAATAGAATTAATTAATTGAAACCATAATAAGAGATGTAAAGTTTCATTCGTGTAAAACCTTGCATCCTATTATTTTTCTTCTGTGAATATAGATTCAAGATAACAGTATTAATTATTAAAGCACTCTTTAACGGTAAGGTATACTTATTTTAAATTGATTTTAAATTGATTGATTCTATAATGAACATAGAAAATGTTCATTTCATTTTATAATTGCACAGTAAAGTAATTTTCCCCAGCTTATTTCCTACCTTTTATAAGTAAACTTTTAACATTTAACAGTAGTGTATTGTATCAATATTACGGATTAAATTTTAACTTCCGTAAGTCAATATTTTTTAAAGATCTTAAAACACATTTCAAGCAAATCATATAATTATATCTCGGAGTAATTTTTCCTAACTTATTTCATATATAACATCTTACATTAAATATCTATAACGTTTTCTTTAAAGTATCACAGGAGTGTACTTTATCCCTTCAACCAATTCCCTAAGTAACATCTAGCGTTCATCACCATATACTCAATAATTCCATCCAACCCCACTATATTCAGAGTTGGAATTATACGAAAAGAAGGAAGTTGAATCATCCCGAAACACATTATGCACGACAAGTAATGAAATTGAAGGCAAGATGTTTCTTCCCCTCACAGTAACTATATTGTATTATTGTTTAAAAAAGAAGGGAAAGATAGAATGATGGAAATCTTTCTGGGAAATGTGACAGACTTCCCCCTAGTTGCATCTAGTCACAAAATGAAATAAGACAGATTGTAAAAGAGAGTGAATCCACGCGACACACAATCCCTGTTCTCTCTCTCTCAATCTCCATGCTTTACCAATCTCTACTCTTGATGTCTTTTCAAGTAGCAAACCACATTTTCTTGCCCTTTTCTTTTCTAACTTACTGTCAGAAAGGTTGGGAGGAAAGAAGATTTCAACATTTTCTTCTTCTCCCAAAGGACATTAATATCAATTTGAATTTCTAATAGTATGCGTATATAAAATATGCTAAGAGATTTTTTCTTTGCACTCGGGCGTACAACAGTTTCCTAGTTAAGTAGAAGAATAAAATCCAATACTTTTTTTTATCCTGAAAAAAAAAAAGAGAAAATCTTCGTAGAATACAAAATGTTTCCTTTCCTTTTCCTGTAAGCCATACAGCTCTCCATCAGAGTAGCTCATTTCATATTTTTATCTCAATCGTTGACAAAAAAGTGACGTAGAAAAGGACTTTTCTCCCGCTTTAAAAACTGCTTTTAAACATGAATGAACAATTTGATAGACTTAAAAATCTTTTCGACTCTATTTGTAATCCGTTAATCAAAGGTTTCATGCATGACTGCGAAAAGTAAATCATCCATTCAAACCAAAAAGAAAAGAAAGGATAAAGCAAACGCGATAAAGATATTCTTTACCATGCCGCTCAAGAATAATACCAAAAATAAAAAGAAAGAAAAAAAGTAACGATTTGTAAAATGTGAAGAAGATGCTGAATTTTCTACTAAGCTTTTGTGATGTTTAATTTGACACGAGCAGTGCGAATGAATGTAAAGAAAACGCAAAGAAAAAAGAGATTTCTCACTCTTTGAGATAAAAGAAGAGTTATTTGGATGAAAACACAGAGGTTTTCTTTGAAGCAATGCGGCTTTTTCCGCGTGTCTGCTGAATGTTCTTCTCCCTCCCACTCTCTTTCGCTTCACTACGTTTACTTCAAAGAACAAAGATTAGAACACACACACAGTGTGTATTTATCTAGTTAAAAGAAACCATTACACTTCGCTTTTATTTCCTAAAAGCGAAAATTTTCATTTGAAGTGGTTTCATAAAAATAACGAACTTTAACACTCCAAAGAGCTAAGATGATACTGTTGCTCTTGATTGAAAAGAAGATCGTCAACTCTTTTTTTACTCTTACTGCATCAGAGATATCTTATATTGCACAAAAGGACAAAGCTTCAGATTAGAAAAAGAGTCATCTATGGCAGTGGATGAGAATGCTTAGAAAGTAAGCTGAACGAATGTTTGTTTCACTTGATGGATGTTGTATGAAAAATAATGATTTGAGATCATTTTAACTTCATTTACGCACATTATTTTTACATACTTCACTGCTTTAAGTTATTACCAATAGAATGGATCTAACTATTCCTCATTTTTGTATTCCTGTTAAGTATATTGCTTCATCCAAATTTTATCCAATTCCTTTTTGAAAAGTGATATAGATCCTTTAGTGGACTGTCGTGCTAAACTGCTAATATATTACTTTTAATCATTTCATAACTGAACTTTCCACTCATCCATCCCAAAGAAATGGTATAATTCTCCGTTTCTAAAGACTCTTGCTAGTGGAAGAGTTAAGAGAATAGGTGAATAGCTTACTATAAAAATGAAAAAAACTTACTCTAGAACGCAACATGTAATCCTAAATGAAGTAATTTTGTCGAACATTACTTTGGATAACCAGAAGCTATAGTGACTTACTTTAATTCAATTAATATTTTGTAATAGACCAGTTTTAAACTTAAAACAAAATAGTTTGTCATACGTGTGCTACGACACTACGACATAACGAAATACGCCAAAAACGTCATGAATATGATAGTACAGTGTACATCCTATTTTTTGCACTGCAAAGTCATCCTGTATACCGGTGGTAACAATTTTCCGTTCCTGCATGTTAATGAAAACTACATATTTGTTTTAACGATGACTTCAAAGAGTATTCATTCAGGTTCCATGGACTAATTGAGGGGCTGAATGCAAAAAAGGGTACGGTGGATTTTTCAGAAAAATGCGTATCATGAATCTATAGAACGCTGGTAAAAAATCGTTTATTTAAAATTGACGTATATTTGTAACATAGTAATGAAGATGACCGAAATATTGGCATATTATCCTATTCTCTTTCAACAGACATTTGAATTGACATGTAAAGTATCTCAATCAGTTTCTTTCTTTCCCTGACTGTACTCTTATGTGATAGGATAATTATACTGTAAATGAGGTCTAAAACCCATCGATTGGGAATTTGAAATTGCTTTTGCATAATGCTATACCGTTGATAGTGTTACATGTACCTACTGTAACTGTACATATCCTTGGAATATATACAATCCAGTCTGTTAACTGTTGGAATAACATTCTAGCTCAATAAATAAACTCATAAACTATAAACAACCCTTTTATATAGCTTTATTTATAATATAATAACGTCGAAGTTTTTATCCATAATCCATTCTGTAATAAATATTAATATAAAACATTCAGTTGTAATGAATTATGTGTAAAATACGATAATGCATCTCGTATACTATATTGAATCAGTTTCCGCTAACCTACATCCTGCTTGTCAACAAAAAATAAAATTCTCATTAAAAATCACATCTATTTAAGCATATTCATAATTTAATAACGTCTAAAGCCAAATATTTCCCTTTGTAATATAAGCACTTTACATTTCTATTAAACACCTTTTTTGTGCATATCTAATTCCGGAATGTTCCAGGTACATTAATGGATTCAGCACTTCTTTTTTCATTTTTCAATCTCCAGAGATGCTGTGAATGACAGGATCGTTCTTCCGGAACTAAAACGAAGAAATTAAATAAAATTCCGCAGTATATCAACAACAAAAGAATCCCAAAAGAATTTTCGACAGAAGAGAAAAAGAACATTTCAATAGAAGGAATACGGTACATTTGTCTTTCTTTTCGGAGCGAGGAGAAACTGCTGCTACTCTTGCATTCACGATACGTTGTAAAATATTGCATGACGGTATAAACGGAGGCACTGAAGTTAGAAAGTTGCTAAAAGTCGTGTAAACTAATGTGTTCAAATTTTGTTGTTTCTGATGTAATAGAATAAAGGAACTTCCTTTTAGTTTTGTGAATTTTCTTCGGTAGATTCCATAGAGGATTATTTTATATATATTTATGAACGCAAGTAAACTTTTTTTTGTAAGTAATATTATTCAGGAGAGTGGTATTTTAAGTACAAGTTTGTCCAATGTGCCTTTGTAAAGTTAAAAAATAATATATGCATAGACTGTACCTTTCTTTTTCTCACGTCCGTTCTGGAACTGTCTGGAAACTATCAATCTGATTTAGTAAATATTCACCACTGCATGAGAAAGCCTTCGTAGTAAGAATTAACATTCAGTACATGGGTTCCTATCTCATGTCATCAGTGAATAAAAGAGAATGTTCTTCCGTAAATTTTCGAGTGTTCAAGTACTGGAAAGTCATTTTCAAACCATGCAAATAAATTCAACACGTTTTAAAGGATTACCTGTAACAAAATTGAGTATTCTTATCTAATCACAAAATATTAACCTTTTTAGTATAAATAATTCATATTATTTTTCTTACCATCCAATAATCACTGGTAGCTGAGATATATGGACCTTAGAAAATGTCCTTCGCAAGATAGCAACCTAACACGCCCGAAAACAAGACAACTGCTGCTATCTCAATAAAATGATTATTCTGCTTATTTGTTGAGTCAATTTGCTGTTTATTTTACAGATACATTATGATAAATGTTTTTCGTTACGTAATTGGCGTACTTTCGCGATATAGCGAAAGGAAGCAACCTGGTTTGTATTGTTTCAGGTCGTTTTGTGCCACGGACTGCTACTTTGTAACATTTCTATAAATCAAAACATCCTTTGAACGGTTATGTCAAAAAATGTCAAACTTTAAAAAAAAGTTCTTTAATAATGGAAAGTACAAGAAAACCACAGAAAATTGAAAATTCATTATCTGTAGGTAACTATTTAAAGTAATACGGTTTAGCTAAATGCATGATTTTACTAATGACGAACTATAAATCTAATATCTGAATAATCTTTAATCTCAGCAATCTTAAAATAATATTTTGAGTGTTAAAATATCACCTTATTATACTAAAGACATTCAACATATCCCGATGTTAGCTACATTCAACTGTATTTAATCTTTTCATCAGCCGGAACCATGTTATTCTCCATATACGGGAATAAAAATCAGAATTATGATATATAACAACCGCGTAAATCATTCGAGGAGAAGTAAATAGCTCAAATTCATAGCACCCTTCAACAGTTTTCATAAATTTATTTCTATATTCATAGTTAAGACAGCACACCACTCGTAATATAGAAATAAATTTCCTCTGCTGACCTGAAAAGGTATTATTCCAACAGAGTTTTATAACATGGAATTCGCATTATTTATTCTCTCATGTTTACTCTACATTACAGAACTACTATTGTAATAAACTATTTCAACTAAAAATATATTTTCGAAGTTTTAGAATGAAAATAAAATGTAAAAAAGTACTATAATACACTCCACTACGATGAATTATTACTTAACTTTGGGTCACGAAAAAAAAAACGTTCCCATATAACTATATTATACATTACAGCACTGACACGTAAAAATTCCCTAATGTACAAAAAAACAGCAATATATATAAGCACTTACATTTGCAATAAATTACCGAACTAATAACAATAAAAGAAAAAGTGTGCAAATAAAAGAAAGCTAATATTAAAGTCCATCTATTACACGAGAGTACTAAACGGCAGTGCATTTCCCGTCTCTTCCTCAATGCATAAAGAATTGAGGAAGTTCTGAATAAAAAAATCCTTAGGATTTGGCTCACTTTAGTCAATGAATAGAAATGCGATTTTGTATTGCACTATACGACTTTGCCAGACGAAATGATCCTTTTGCATTCCTTAGTGTACAGTAATGTATAAAGTACTTAAAAAATAATAATTTGTCTTTTCTGAAAGAAATTACTCATAAGTGTAAGATTAATATTGTAGTTTTTTCTCTTTAAGTCGAGTTACTTGTTTGCATAATTTGAGTTTGAAAGTTAGATCGTGCTATATCATATGACAGGCTTAATTCATTTCAGAAGAATTAGGGAACACACCTAAGAACGTAAGTCGAATTAAGTGATGTCAAAGCAAAATGGAGTATCAACAACAACTCATATATTTTTATAAACTTATGATAACTTATTGAGAGTATTTTTTTTAATGAACAGTTCTTCTAAGCCTCATTTATACATTTTGTTTATAATCGTTTTTTTTTCGAATATTTTCTCTTATAAGATGTTTTTTGGAAGCTCCAACATTTAATATAATTATGTAGATGACTTAGTGGAATACTTTTTCATAGTGTGGGATATAATATGCCGAAGTTCCAAATAGTATTGCTGAACAACCCATCACATTATAATTATATCATTCATTTTCGCAAAATGCTGATTTTCCAAGCATCATATCTGCTTGAATCGTAAATCATGGACGTCGTAGCAGGGGGAGCAAGGGGAGCGACCGCTCCTCCTGTCAAATATCAGAGGGATCGCCGCTCCCCCTGGAAATGGAGATTTCTTTCTTGTCATGGAAGTAAAGAGTAGATAAATGGAACTAATTTAAAAAAACTGTCGGAAATTTTACAATATATAGTAGAAATGGTCTAAAACAGTCAGTTTTGAGTAAATCTTTCTAAATTTTCTTCGCTCGCGCCAACCATGGTGGCACTTCGCGAATGGTACTCAGCAAACTTTTATGTTTGCTTCCCCCACTCCCCCTGACAAAAAGGAGTTCCGGCGTCCCTGTCGTAAATACCTTTTCTAAATGCACAAACCAAAAAGTTAATATATTCTTGTTACAGAGCAAAGTTAACAAAACTTTGTTTATTATTTTTGGAATAAACTAAAAGCTAACTTTATCAACCTATTTTGACATCATTGAATGTCACCTAAAGTGAAGAACATGTATTTTCTATTCTTTCATAGAAAATAAACTTCTACATACAAACTTATTAATACCAACTGAAAGTAAAATTACCAAAGTACAATTTGAAACAAGAGGCCTATAATCAGAAACAAATTATTTGTTCCGAACTTGCTAACCTCAGTTGGAAGTTGAGCAGCTCTTATTCTGATTTCACTAAGGGAAAAAGTCCTGTAACTTTTTTTATCGACAAGTTAGTAAAATTTGTTCCTCAATTAGATGCAATTAAATGGAAAGAACAAAGAAAAGATATTGTAATTTAATTTTCTTCTGCAGCTATTTGGAAAAACCGATCGTGACTTCGCATCTTCAAAAGGGTTAATAAAACTGGTAAAGAATAGGTTATCGGAACAAAGTAATACCTTTCAGCTAAATACTTCTTTTATCTTTTATTTTATCTTTCTTAAAAGTTCACAAAGTTTTCCACCATTTAGGAAGAGTAATTTGATGTGGAGGTTATTATGCAAAATAGGGAATTATTTCCTATTAGCGGAGAAGCAATTAAAATGTTTCTTTCGAGGATGGTTCTATACTATTTTAAGTGGATTCAATACCTGCTAATTTGATCAGAATGACACAGGACGTTCAGGGAAATTATTTTGATAACAGTAATATATATATAGGTAAATAAGATATGAGAAATGTATTACAATAAAGTGATTATAGGAATTTATTGAAGGTTTTCAAATCTTTTTTATATTCAAATTTGAAATGACATTAAGTTATATAATTATTTTCCAGTTATATTTAGATGAGGCTAATTGAAGTTTAAGTAGCTGATATACATTCAGAAACATGAATGCTTTATTTTAATTTGAAATAAATTAAGTAAGGAATAAAATTAACATTTTTACTCAAATTACTAAAGTTTATGTCAGGTAAATTATTCCAAATTCTAAACTATTTTCAAATTGTCTCTGATAGTTTGCCATCAAAACTCTCTTTTCGGCAATGTAAAAATGCTTTACTTGGGAATTTTTCAGTAGTTTTTTTTACGAGATTAAGGAAGAAAGAAGACAATTCTGAAATACTCCAAAATGTTGACTAAGATTTTAGAAAACATGAGCTTTTTAAGATGATCTTTCCATATACGCTTCAAACTCTGAAGTATAGTGTTATTATCTAGTATGCTTTCATATTGAAATCACATTTAACAAGGTGCGTAGGATAAGACTATAGGAAACAATTCTAACTCTTGTAGAAGAAATCAATAGTATATTTCCAACAAAAAATATGAGAAAAACATTTCTTTTTGGATAAACTTATTGCACAATTTCTACTATAGGGATGTTTGAATTTCAATTAATTTGTTTACTTTGATTTCTTTATCAGTTTATTATAACCAGTGAACATTGTATCATGAGTTGACGACTAAATACTTCAAGTAGAACAAAATTTTCTTGAACTTGAATTAACTGTTCGTACAGAATTCATCAAATGAAGCAAAGTTATAATACAGTGGAATGTGTATTGACTGGTGTCAGGAAAATTGAAGTTTTAAAAGAAAAACGATCTGTTTTCAAACGTTATTCTACTTCAAGAGCATGAGAGAACAGATCGATTAGAAAGTCAAGAGCTACAATTTGACCCGAATTTGTCTATTAGTAATATAATAGCTATCATGGGTGCTACAGTCGTGGGTGTATCCACTTTCCAATTTCGATACACAACTATTTCAGAATTCCATCCAAATTACTCCAGAATTTCAACCAAAGAATTCTAGGGAATTCCTCTAGAAATCCGAACTTCAGTGTTTTTAAAAAAAATTCTGCGAATACCCCGGCGGATACAGGTAACTTAATATGGAAAACTACTTCCTATTAATATCTCAATAAACATTGACAAAACGTAGTTACATTACCATTATTTTTTCAAATGCCCATTTATAAATTATTATACCGGCAAACTACCAAATTCAAATTGCAATGAGACAAAGCATTATCGTATACATTATTTGGATGATATATGCATAAACCACCAACTCTGTTAATTTCATAATAGACTTCCACCTACTTTTGTAATGAAATGCTCTTTTCTGACTATTCCAAGATATAAATAGAATATAGAATACTGTAGTTGATTTCCAAAACAGTGTAAAATATGCATTGTTTCCACATCTATTGTATACAGTTGCACCATTTCCATGGAAATCTATTGTTTTAAAATATAATGCTATGTACGATATGTTCAGAACAAAACTACTGAACAATCCTACAATTTTTTGTAACTGCAGAGTTTTATCAATAGAAAATACTCCATTATATGTATGCACGTAGAAATTAGGAATGTTTCATTAAAATGAATGATTTCTTTCATATATTTGAAATGAATAAAATAATGGAATTACTGTTAGAGTATTAACTACTGTATTCATCAGCTAATTGCTTGTGGCCATAACAGAAAAAAACATGAAAAACATTAGTAAGGATTTCCATATATAAAGCACGTGTAATGAACTTTCAAAAGGCTGGAAGGGATTACTTACATTTTTTTACGTTCAGTAAAATTCATTTCTTTGTGTATATTGAAGTGCAGTAGTATAAGCTCTGTTATATAATGTATTTTATTTGTTTGAACGTGAGAAATGAGTGTTTAATAAGCTTTAAACCCAGTTGAATCGACCTTGTGAAATGTGTTGTGTTATTCAACCATCAAATTACAAAATAGAGTTACAATTTTTTTTACACGGAAAATTAGTAAATGTCAGTAAAAAGAGTGACAGTATCAAGTCCCGTTAAAGTATTCATACCAATAATTAGCATGGTTATAAATGTGTACTAATGGTAGATATTCCCAGGATCTTTAAAATTTGTAACCATATACTATAAAATTAATAATATTTATTTTCAGATTATGCCTTTTTCCAGTATATTTATACGGGCGTAAAACGGCTCCGATTAACATAAAACTATACATTTTCAAAAAGAGAACAAGATTCTCTTTCGATTTTTTTTTATATTTCAAATTTTTATCCAATATTTCAGAAAATATTGCATTTCATAAATTGGTCTCGTTTTTTGGGGGCCATTCAGATATTCAAGTAACATTTCCTGAGCACCCTGTATATTAATATTAATTTATATGACAATTTGTTTCACATATCATTATTTTCGAATATGCAATTTCCAATAACATGAAAATATAAACTATCGGCTTATTTTTGAAAAATGCTGAATAAAATAAATGATGATATAAAATTTGCACAATTCTAAATATAATGAACTATATTTTTCAATTAAAAAAAAATACTTTGGCACAAGGTTTATAATTACATGACATTACTGTACGCAATCGACAAAATTTACATAATGATTTCGATTTGTATTTCAAAGAAGAAGAAATTCTCCCAACTTGAAATTACCATCACCTTTCTTGAGTTCCTTTAAAAGAAAACAAACTGTACTATCCTTTGATTGGAACCTTTTGAGGAGATCTTGAAGTAGAAATGATTTAAGTTCTCTCATTTAAATTGCTCTCTTTTTCTTTCTTTGTCATCTTGTCGCAGAAGCATTCATTGATTTGAAAAGGAGTCCGGCAGTGAAGTGTAGCTGCTAGGCGCAAATGAAGACGTTCAAATGGAAATGAGCTTTATTGCACCAAGAAACAAAGGTACTCGAAATGAGGATGCCGTTTTGTATACTGTATATACACAGGCGAACGAGAATTTAAATTCATCGCATTGCTATTTCCTCAAGCATTATCAAAGGATTCTAATGAATATTTGAATTTTTGAAATGTGATTTTTCTTTACTGTGTTGAAATTATGGCAGGAATTATTGCATTCGCATATTATAAGAATACATTGATGTTACATGAAAGTTTGATATTGTCTCATAGTTCATATAATTATCAGATATCAAAATATTTTCAACCAGTTTCTTCAGTAAAATACATTTTTATATCTCTATAAGTATACTTTCTTTAAAAAAAAAAGCAAGAACTTCTTCCTGTGTAAGTTTTCAATCATCTACTGCAACAATCACACTTAAATTCATAATATACATGTATTTTAATGTTGTTTGATGATTCCTCTTAAAATATTATAACTCAAAATGCAAATTTGCATAGTAGTAAATTTATATTATATTAGGCTATTAAAGTTCAAATGTACAACATTCCGATTTATAATAATTACAGGTTATACAGTATTTTCAAGAATCATGAAAACATCTTGAAACATTCAGATTATATACTCTTGACATTTTGATTCAGAGAGTTAAAAATGAAAATAATCAAAGTTACTGGGTTTCGTGAGTTTTTCTAAATAACATTCATATTGAAAGATAAACGCTGAGACATTGGAGATATTTTAAAACAACTATTTATTATCGTGGCTGCATCCCTTATCGGTAAAAAAAATATTTTTGTAAGTATGAAACAAAATCAATCAGTGAGAAGAAGAAAATGTGTAAATTATTATATTCGACCTAGTGAAGCAATAGCACATAACAAGAAACAGAGTAGAGAAACCCTCCGGGACAACTTTCACAGAAAACTAATCTTGTTGAAACTACTACAGCACCATAGAGATCCTCAGCGTGGAAAGTTCAAACCTCAAGCAAGTCTATATACAGTGAAGAAACATGACCATTCATGAATTCAACTAAAGGATTTGAACATCCCAACAAGATTTAGGTATACATATCATTGATATTTGTTACCCAGCACGTGACACTACAAATCACCCCAGGATATAAAATATCGTTTGAAAGAAATGTTGAAAGGTTACAATATCAGAGAAGGAGAAGATCCAGGAGAGGGGGGGGGGGAGAGGGTAAAATAAATAGCAACAGACACGTGCCTCCCATGCAATCTCATTCCAACATTCACTTGGGGATATCCACAAGTGATTTGTCATTCCAAAACTCAAACAAAATGAAATTTATATTTCGTTCACTGCATGATTGTGTTTCATAAGTTTCAGATGTCAGTAGTGTGTTTGAAGTTTGTTCGATGTAAATAAATTGATATTAAAAATAACAATTTGATTCTTAGCGACTACAAAAATGATGCCGCAAATAATTCAAAAGAAATATGTCATAAGAAAAAAAGCATGACGTTATAAAGAAAACTCTTTCAACACAAAATCGTAGTATGGAATGAAAGCCAAACGAAAACAGTAATGAATAATTCACAGAAAGTTTAGTTTACTTCACGTACAGAAACCAAAAGTCAATCAAAATTATCCCACTCCACAATATTTTTATGAACCACTTCATTTCCAAAAACATTTCCATCTATTAATATATTTTCACGCATCCTCTTTGAAGAAACTGTAACGAACCAAAATATCTAATATGAACTATTCCACCTTCCTTTCCACGAATGGGATGACTACTGCATCAAATAGGTGCTCTACATTCAGCATCTCGTTCTGAAGACTGAATACGATTTTGTACATCCGTTTCCCCATTAACAGAGGAACGGCTCTTAGGTAAAGGAAACACAGGAAATTGTACCCCACGCTCTTTAAACATCAAAACTATACTATATAGTATAATTCAATTACGAACAAAGTTGGCTTTGGACACTTTCTGTCTACAATTACAGAGACGAAGAGAGAACGTCCCTTTTAAAATGTTTACGTTACACTACTGTATAGAAGAAAAAGGTTCATAATGAAGGTAATTAAGATAATATTCGCAAAATTGTGTTGTGTATCATTCATAGCGCTATGGCTATTAAAATGTTGAGAATGCTGTAGTAAATAACATGCTCAACAATAGATTTCTTATTAAACGTCAACTGGTTCTCTTTCTCGTACGTTCGTTATAAAGAACTATTTTGTATACATCTATTGTCTCTTTCAAAGGAATTATTTCTCTCGCCCTGAAGTTGTATTGTAGAACTTATTTCTTGACTTACTGAAGTTTACCATTGACTTCTTATTAGTATTTAGTTTTAGCAACCATAATGATATTGAATTCTGTAACATGACAAAATTTGATGAAGTATAAGTCGGTATAAGTATTGTGAGGAACAAAAGGGAATTTGATATTTTGATCAAAACTAACATGTGAACCAAGCACGACAAGGTTTCTTTGTTCAACTACTCTAAACACAACAGACTATGAATGAAATAACGATGATAATAATAAGCAATGAGAGGGTAGGAAAATACTGTGAAAGATTTTCTTAGAGAATACGTGACAAATTTTATTAGCACAAAGTTCCCGAATTCTTTGAAAGCCCATGCGCGTATTATCTTTATTTAGTATTATGCAGTCAGCGATTAAATGAAAATATAATGAATGAAATAGTTTAATTACTAGGAAAACATTAAGGTATAAATATCAACATTTCAATGCAATACCTTACCAGCCTATTTTTTTAGAGTTCAAATGCTCAAAAGTTCGAACTTATTTATAAAAACATTGTACCGTACACCAAAACAAAATTATTTTTCCATCAAAGGAGACCCAGTGCCCCAGACGAGAAACAGCTACATTTGAAAGATCGGTAGCAATCTAGTTTGAAATCTCGCATAAATCTTCCAACGTAAGAAATTTCTTTTTGTTCTTCTTACCTGATAGATCGTATCCATTTTCCTTCTCTGCAAGTGCCTGCAATTGCAGTTGACATTCTTCGAGTGAGACGAACGTAAAAGGTGTTGTATTTCCACAAACCAAAGCGTCTTCACACGTGCATTTCGAACCAGAAATGATGCAACCCTTGCGTTTTGTAGGGTCAGGACAATTTGGAGGCACCTCTGTGAAAAAAAAAAAAGAAAGAAATTTTTAATATTAAACTTTATGAAATTAGATTTGTCTATTTTACTTTTAGATACCACTTAAATATATATTTATTTTCAAAATAAATTAGATATGCTAACTTAGTATATATTTTTCGTTGTAAAGTCAAAGATCAAATATTTCTGTGAACCAGTGACCATTTTTCCAGAAACAGTAATAAAAAGCTAACAGTAAAATTGTTCCAATCCTCAAAAACAAATAAAGACACATTGCCCGTATAACATAAAACTACCCAATTCAACAACTATACCGAGAGATCGACAAATACTCGTCCAACCCACATTGCCACAAATAAACATAGCAATAGTTACAGTAGTTAGTCGCACTACACTCTTAAAATAGAATAGTTATATATAATGATAATTCTGTATTTTTATACAGAATACAGACTGCCTATTGCTCCTGGTGTGGCATGGTTAAATTTAACGAACCTGTAAATTCGCGGTTTTTAAGCACGTATAAATAGTGAAAATTTACACCAAAACTCCATAGTACTATTTAACTATGTACTTTGCTAAACGTCTTCCAAGAACACTACCAGTCACCGCGATATCTTTGCTATTTAATGATGATTTGTTGTTATTTTAGTATTAAATATAGTTAAATTTAAACAACCCACATAATTATAATTAAAAGACCACTACTGTTATAATGCACAATTATATCACTACATTATTAATGATTTAAAAAAAAAAAAATGACATCGGATTCAAGTCAAACCAGTTGCATTCAATTACAATATTTTTTTATTAATTTATTTTAATGTGAAAAAACCTTACCTTAATTGGTCCTCGACAGGATTCGAACTTGGGTCGTCTGGATCTGAAGTCCGAAGCGCTAACCATTATACCACGGAGCCGATGTTGAAGAACGAATGCTTTATGAAGCATTTACCTTAAGTCTAAGTTTGTAGGTACTGTATTTTAAAAAATAATATATGTATTATTTTACTACCAGCATGTACTTAAATACTACGATGACAATTGATAAATAAATAATTTAACGAGCCAGTTCGTTATTTCAAAGAACGTGAATATTTTACCGAAGTAATGTAGTTAAATGTCACTATGACAGTGGAAAAAAAATATAAGTTTAAATAACGAACTGTTAGAAACTAAGTATATGCCATTGTAAAATTTATTTAAACGAAAACATTGCTCATATTTAATATACACATCGTGAAATGTAACACTGACCACCGTGAAATACTACAATATCTGATTTACCAACGTCCACGTAATTAAAATTAACGGTGTCATTTTAAGAGTGTATAGGCTGCACATGGTTTATAGTGTAAAACCGCCCTTGACTTAGAGGTCGATGGATTTCACTCGAGGTCACTTGGAGGTAATAGATGTCATCAGTGGAGGTCACTTTTCATTGCAGGTTAGGTATACACTTTTTTCCGAGTGAGTTACACCTCGGATTACGGAGTTATGTGAAAGAAAACGATTTTTTTTATTCAAGTTTATTTTTTCCATTGTAATAATTATCATAATCATTATTATACGTATCTTACATAGCATGTTTGGTAGAGTGAACGTTAGTTACTGCAATAACAGTAAGTTGTAACCTATACCATTGTAAAATGCTATAATTTACCTTTATGTATTTAGAAAAAAATAATGGCTGTTAATTTTAAGAATCATGTTTATTATAAATGTTTTTATAGTCATCAGGTAAAATATTTTTGAATGAGCTATAATTATTTTATTCTGTGAAATTTTAATACCAAATATAAATTTAAATATTATGCCATCGCATACGTTCAAGGTTTGTTGCATTGAAGGTTTATCTCGTAATTTGAAATGTTTTATTAAACTCGTAGTTATACAAAATATCAGAGTAACGCAATCAAAATCATAATGTGTTTTTGGACTGCAATGTCACAAGTTAATAATAATAATTTTTATCATCACAGTGTACACTACACGAGCGTGCTTCAATGATACAGTCATCACTGTATAACTACAAACATTATGACTGCATTCTTTTGTTATACCACTGTTGATATACTAAAAAAACATTGTTTATTGAAATATTTAGAGTTGTTTGGTTTTTGTTGGTGGATAATAGGCTTCTTCTCAACAAATATATATATTTTATTTCTCAGCAATTGTTTCGGTCTCACAGGATGATCATCAGGATCTGAGCAATAAAGAAAACATTAATATAAATTCAGAAAAGCAATGGATCAAAATTAACTTACAAAAATTATGAACATCATTCTCTCAATTTCTGCAGAACTACTGATCTACTGTGATTGTAATATGGTGATGATAGTCAACAGTAGTTCTGCAGAAATTGAGAGAATAATGTTCATAATTTTGTTAGTTAATTTTGATCCATTGTTTTCTGTATTTATATTAATGTTTGCTTTATTGTTCAGATCCTGATGATGGTCCTGTGAAGCCGAAACAATTGTCGAGAAATAATATATATATTTGTTGAGAAGAAGCCTATTATTAATAATTGTTTATTGTTTTTTATTCTATCTTAATAATTATGTGTGTACAGTTGTTAAACAATATTCATGCTGAGTTTCAACAAGCGGTAATTCATGCTCGTGCTAGAGTAAATGTTTTACTTTTAAGAAATATTTCAAGAGAGGGTTGTGCACTTAAGAATTTTGTGTACACCGAAATACACTGCAAACCTGCAATATGGGATGCATAAACTGTCCATAAGATCTGCAAAACTATTAAAAATACACTGGATGCTACTGTGATTCCGATGTATTTTTACACCGAGAAAAATCCTATGCTTCACAATATTATTATTTTAGACTGGAATATTGTAAAACCTGTATACTATTCTTATTATAATAATGGTAAAAATATTTATTCGGCAATAGGAAAATCTTATACATTTTGTAAAATCAAATAATATTAACATACAAAAAGTATTAAAAAAATTTCTGTTAATTCTACAGGATTCATAATTTTACTTTTGACTAATATACATTATCTTATGTGATTCATTTGTGAGCGTCGTGGCCAAATTAGTTAGAGGGTTGTGCTAGTAACACAAAGGTCGTGGGTTCGAGTCCCGCACCTGTCATTTTTTATTTTATTTTTGATATGCTTATTTTAATGTTTAGAAGTCAGGAAACATATTTAATTAATATTTAATATAACATTTTCAGGAAATAACGAATAAAAAAGCAGAATAAATTCTATTATATTTTCCATAATAACTTTCGTAATATGCTTTCTATCAGGATTTTCCCGTAAAATTGAACATGAATATGATAGGCTCAAAAACAGTGTGCAAATAATATACAGTAGAATCTAACATATTATATTGGTTGAATTAACCAATTAATTTATCTCGGTGTATGTTAGAAACATTGAAAAATTAGGCATACTGTACGTAATTGTGAAAGATAATGAGAAACAATTTCTTTTTATAAAACATTTCCAACAGTTGCTTATAAATAGAAAGTTTTCAACTTAATTTTTCAAAATTTTATTCGTCGCACTAACCATGATGTAGCCAGGGACGACGGAACACCTTTTTGACAGGGGGAGCGAGATTAAACTTAGAAACCCTTTATTTTCATTAGCTATTCTAGAGAGAGCTTTTGGGGAAGCAAAAATCAAGGTTTGCTGAGTACCATTCGCGAAGTGCCACCATGGTTGGCGCGAGCGAAGAAAATTTAGAAAAATTGTACTCAAAACTGAC
>JAQIWE010000383.1:0-22973 GCA_034698565.1 Campodea plusiochaeta | reverse complement strand
GGCTACCCGAAAGTTAGGGTTATTTTGATTACGGGAATTTTTCTGTGTAGTCATACCCTATACAACCTGAAAATTTGGTGATATTCGAACTCAGCTAGAAAACGTACCCGCAGTATGAGTACCCTATACCCAAAACATAAGGTCATGATATTTGCGGAAATTTTGTTGTATGATTATACCCCCATTTATCCTGAAATTTTGGTATATTCTAACTAAGTTAGAAAGAGTACCCACAAAATGGGTACCCGAACGTTAGGGTCATTCTGATTACGGGAATTTTTCTGCTTAGTCATACCCTATGTAACCTGAAAATTTGGTGATATTCGGTCTCAGCTAGAAAAAGTACCCGCAGTATGGGTGCCCTATACCCAAAATTTAAGGTCATTCTATTTGCAGAAATTTTGTTGTATAGTCATGTCCTAGATATCCTAAAAATTTGGTGACATTCGGATTAAGCTAGAAAAAGTACCCGCAAAATGGGTACCCGAAACTCGAAAAGTTATATGGTCATTTTGATCACAGGAATTTTGTTATGATGATAGCGCATAAGCTGAAAATTTCGGTAAAATCCGACCAGTGGTTCAAAAGATAAGAGTTGGGGATCTGACGGACAGACTGGCAAATATCTTCTTTTTTTCTTTGAAAACATGGCAAGAAGTGAAAACTTCTCAAAAACTGTACGCAAATGCCATCTATTTCTTGAAGACGTAACTATTCAGTTACATAATCCGATAGGTAGTGTCATCTATACGGTAATATATGAATTACAAAATTTTAACAACACTCAACAGATGGCATACATCTTACGATATATAGCGACATCTAATATTAACATTTGAATTAAAAGTACAATTTCAGACCCACAGATGGAGTTCACCGTGTAATGTGAAGCGACTTCTAGTGGCAGAAATGGAACTAGTAAATTCATCTTAAGTTCGATAGATGGCAGGAGAGTACACTTTTCTCATATATTTTATACTGTTAGTTTAATTTTTTCCCATTAGATGGCGTTATTTTACTGATTCAGATTTATATCAAAAGATGGAGCTGCTGATTCGTAGTGATTAATTCCGGTCATCGCTACTAGGTGGCACTGCGGTCAGTTTAGAAAAATGCGGGAATTTGAACGTCGTAGTTTTTCACGTACTCGTATTGGAAATGATGGTAAGTAATTTTTGAAGGGTTTGTTCATGTTTATTGAGTTATTTTGGTTGTTTTAGGTTTTCGTACTTATAGTTACTAATATATGATATCAGAATTGGCAAAAATGAGGTTACAATAAGGTAACTAGACCAAGTTTGAAGCAAATTTTATTCTTATCACTCGGCAACGTCATTTGAGTCATTGTAAGTTAAATATTAAGACGGTTTTGGTCATATTAGGTCAGGCTAGAATCAGAGGTCAATAAAAATGACCAAAGTAACTTATTATAAGGACAAAAAATGTCAAAAATAATACTTGGAAACATATTCATTTTAAGTCCCTATAAGTTACATTATGTTTAATAAATTTATTAAATATTTAAAAAAATACTGACACTGTATAAAATATATATATTTAAAACCATTAATAACCGATGTAATTCCATTTTATATATTTTTTTTTACTAACAATAAATCAGAAAGTACCTTAGTTTACACTTCAATAGCAATGGCAAAATAAATGTTAGAGAGATGTGACCTTCGGGGTCATGTCAAGTAAGACCTCCTCTCTGACCACTGCAAATATAAAGTTAAAAGGTCAACGGGTTTTCGAGTATTGGCCAAATTCAAATATCGGAAAATCAGATAACTTCGAAGAAAAAGGCTCATTTTTCAACTTTCTCTAGGCTATTTCTCAGTCCATGAATTTTTCTCAGATCTCATATCCGGTGCCACAGTAGACAACTACCAGACCCATCTTTCTGCCGAGTTTGACCCAAATCCGAGATAAAATAATTTTTTGGGTCTAAAAAACAAGAAGGGGTACCCCTTCTTACTTTTTTACTCGAAGTTGAGTGACTTGGCCCGATCAAGTTGAAATTCTAGTGATTTGTAGAGAACCAAAAATGACTCGACGAAACCGAGCCATTCGATCCTGAGTGTAGCCACTTTCGAGAAATAGAGCTTCAAAATAGCGGAATTTCGAGTTTTTCCCGTTTTTGATTCTCGAATAACTCGACCAATATACGATGTCGAGCACTATGATATGGTGATATAATAGTCTCGGTCTTGCTTTTGACATCTGAATAGAGAAACATCGATCGAGTCGCTCGACGGTCTCGGAAAAAACTCGTAAACATGGGTACCTTTCGCAATGGAATATCTTTTTTCTCACGCGAAATTCGAAGAATTAATAATAGTAAGAAATATATAATTTGAAAATATCTACCACCTCCTAAAATTTCGTTCGAAAATTTCCCCATTCTAAAGTATACACGGCGTGAAGCTTCAAGGAGCGCGTCGACTTATTAAACCGTCGAACTGACCGATTGTGTGCAGATACGAAGCATATCATTTGCCATTTGGGTCATCTGGGTCACCAACTCGGTCCGGGTCACGGGTCCAGAGTTCCAGACCTTATGGTTAACCGAGAGACCATAACACCCGCGGGCTCAAAGTGACACAAAAACCCATTGAATATTATTAATCGCATAATTATTACTACAATAATGGCTAAAAATGTCTCTATAATATGATAAATTCTGAATTTTTAACTTATTAATATAGAGAAAGAGGAAAAATAAGATATTCTTCTTCTTCTGGGTAGGTTGATTTGTGGATGAAATTTCTCCAAACTTTTCTGTCACTCCACAATTCCTCTCTAAAAATTCTGTCAGATCAAAAATGCAATATATTTCATAATACATTTTGCCTGATGACGGTACCACGTAGGTACTGAAATATATTGCATTTTTTGAAGAAAAGTGTTTGGTTTCAAAACCCCTTTATTACAACTACAAATAATCGTCTTCTTGGTCTTCTACGAGATCTCTTCCTGGAGTATTAATTTGGTAAATTCAATGTATCAATAATGTTCAAATAAAAACAACGCTTCGCCTTCTCTGTATAAAAATTTATTGTACTATTGCAACTAGTTTCGCTTCTATTACAAAAGCATTTTCAGGCAACTGCGTAAAAAGGAAAGAAAACATATAAAAGTATCAAATAGAAACAACGTTATTGAAACTACACTATGAAATGTTTTGAAAATGTATTTTATACATTTCAAACATTAATGTAAATTCACATTATAATTAAAATAGAAATATCATTTATTTATAACATTAAGTTCGACAACATCAAAAACTATTCAAGCGAATTACCATTATCGCTTTTGAATTTTCACACTTATTTTACAATTTATAATTACATTTTTATCGATGAAGTTCTAAAAGTACTAAAAACGTGCTTACTGTAAAATATTGATTTAATTTGATTATATAGAAAACATTATTATAATGCTTTTGTCAGTACAAACAAAAAAATACGTTCATCCTGTTCGGCAGAAGTCAAAAGTACCGTAACTTTTGTAGTAAATTTTATTACTCCACAATAGCGTAATCTCTAACCATTTCTATTTATTTATTTATTAAAACTTCTACATTGATCAATCATTTTCAATCTAGAAAAGCATCAACTTTGTTTTTATATTGATTTGAAAGCACTTTGATAAATTAAGGTACATAAAATATGACAAAAACACAGATAACATGATGTTTTCATGATAGAAGTATATAACCATAAATAGAAAATGAGTTGCATAGAAATACTGAAAGAGTAACACGTTTTATTTCATTTTACTTTCCGGATGTGATGGTCAAATCTACGTTTTATGGTGCCGGTAGTGTATGTAATAAACATTTATGAATGATTTAAAATAGCACGCAGAGATGACGATTTTTTTTTGTTGTTAATTATTTCATCTATAGGGAGTTATCATTCAAACATTATAATTATAACGATAATTTCGAGAGTACAGAGTATAATAGATGAAAACACGAAATTTGTAGCCTTCTCTGTATTTATTATATAATTTATTGGCAACCAGGCATCTTATATTGTTTAATGTTTTAATTTCTGATAATTTGCATTGTAGGACCTGAGGATGCTACCGTGTAGCGAAACTGGTTGCCAATAAATTATATAATAAATACAGAGAAGGCTACAAATTTCGTGTTTTCATTTGTTGCGTTTACTTTTACAACACATTTTGTGCAGTAGTGAATGTTGATAATTTCGAGTAAGCAAATCATAGAAATGGGTAAATGAATCTTGAACAATTACACAATCGTTTTTTTAGGTTTATTCATTGCCAGTAACGTAAGTTATGTCAAATTTTATTATTTCATGTTATAACTCCTGAGTCTCGTGCGATGCAATTCTATATTTAGTTTAGAATAAATATCCCTTATAACTGTAGAAGTGATGAGAACTATAAATATTACTTCCATATGTAATAAAAAATTGAATATCACTGAAATTCAAGCTGTAGTGTTTACAATGTATACGGCGTATATATATTCTGGGTCTTCAACATCATCCATATATTGTAAATTGAATAGTTTTCTTCTCTAGAAGTTTTGAATGCTTCAGCATGCTTCATGTTCTTCCGGAATCTGGAAATCCTAGATTTTGTCTGTTACCTACTATATTTCACGATACCTTACGTGCATGACAATTATACCTTTAATATTTGGAACGATTTGACTTTGTAAGAAATGATGTATTCTGTATAACAGGTTTATATGACACCTTTTCCATATATTTTAAATTTCCTTGTTCTATATGAATTATTTTTCTGATTGTTGGTTAATGTACATAAATTATGTTAATCGTTTAGTAACATTTCCTGTAACTTCGATCCACTTGTAGACACACAACCAGAACGTACACTTGATAGAAACTGATGTAGTTGTGCACCCCATTTTTTGTACTTTATTCCCACTATATATCGCTGTCTCATTCTCGTGTACTTCAAACATTCTTTTTATAAAAATGTAAGATTTGATTTCAGCACGAAGTCACTTCACGCTATTTTGACAGCTATCGTATAATTTTCCTACAATCACCGCCTATAAGAACACAAAAATGTCGTAATACTTTATTGGTGTAAAATGATTTATAATAAAAGTAAAAATATTGCGATGTAGAGTCTTCGTAGGAGTGACAGCTTTTAACATTCCATTAACAACTCTATTGCAACGTGATTACATACTGATAAAAGTGTATTTCCATTTCTATATAACAATAGGTAAAGCAATGTTATTAGGACTTTAGAAGTGATGCAACTTTCAGCTGCGGGTGGGACAAATGAGACAACTTACAGGGGTATTTAGTTCAATTTAGAATGCTTTATGAGTAACATGTTTCTTAATTTATGTAAGAGAAACTTTGTGGTATACTATTAAAGAAAATACAGAAAATACAAAATCAAATTGTGTCTTATTTTAAACATTAATCAATAGATTGGTAGTAGCATTCCAATAATTACTTTTGTTTCTGAAAACAATGGAAAGGGAGGTGTCATTTTGAAATTGGCCCTCATGTTGAAATGGATCAAAATGTATGAAACGAAGTGAATGCATATACTAAAATTAAAACTGCAATTTAACTAAATATGCTGATTTTGGAGAAACGTAGTAAATACAATAGATAAACAATTACATTATATGAATCAGCAGGTATAGTACGGTTCAGTGAGCCCCTTTGAAATATATTATGTCATTTATAAGGGTTCATGGAAATATGTCAATAGTGATGAATGCATCAGCAAAACGTGTGAACATAAATTTATTTAGTTGCGAATTTCGTCATTGTCCCTTTCTATCTATACATCCATTAGCAGTATTTTTTCTTCTTTCTCTCACATGCACGGTAGCCCTTGAAATTTAAAAGTGTGGTAAATTGCACTTTTGTTAAATACGTAATCTTGTCGTCACGGACGTGCTCAATTAACATATTTCTTACACGACGGATCATTGGCTAATTTTCACACAACAATGTCCCAAAATATCGCTTTGAATGGGTTATATAATGCAAACACCTTATTTGATAATGTCAGAGGTTAGTGGTAAAAGGTTTGTTTTGTTATATTACATTTACAAGTACTAAGGAATAAATTTGTCAAAATTTATTATTGTTGCTGTGGTAATGGGATGTAACAGACGAACAGTAACAACATATAGCTTAGTAGCTTTTACGGTGCATTGATATTCTAGATGAAAAATGGTGCGATGTATTATATAGTGAACACTGATGAGTCTTATATCAATTATACTGCATTTACATTATAACACTCGCGCTTGCATCATTGAATTTAAAATAAAAATAAAAAAATAATCCTAAAACAGATACTGTAACAATTGAGAGGAGTTCTTTATTATTTGAAAGTGTTGACAGTATTATTTTACAATAATTATGCTACTCGAACAAATTAAACTGCTGGATTGGAACAGATTTAGAGCTGATCGATGTTCATGTATTGTACTTTGGAAAATTCAAATACTGAATTGTAGTCAATACTCAATAACGTTATTTTTAATGTAAGTCACAAAAACTGAAGTAAATTTATTCCGCTTCAAATAATATCTAATTATAATCGTATTCATGTTCTAAATTAGTTAGTATTTGTGTAAAAACTTTTGATATCTAAACAGGTGAAACAACTAGCTCCTATATATATCGAGTGCTTATATTACCAGGAATCTAATTAATATTTGTAATAAATAGTAAAATTAGAATTTTGAGTTTATTCCATTTTCATTTATGTTATATTAGTGTATAATAGTATAATTAACTTCACTGCCTAGCAGTTTATGTGAAAGTTTTAAATGTAAATAAAAACAAACAAAAATTTGTACGTCATACTGTTTAGCTTTTGTTTTTCACACTGTCATGAAGCACTGTTGACTACATCAGGTAGTGCAGCATACGAACAGCAAGATCCAACTATTAGTTTGCTACTTGTTCACTACGCTACATGAATATAAATGAGAAATGTTAATTATTGTTCTACGAAATATTTGCAGTCAACAATTGTCAGCTCGGACTTAATATATAGGTTCATTCATCTGGCTAATTGCTAAAGAAACCTTTCAGCTGTAGAAAAGATTTATTTAAATTGAATGTTTCATAATAATAACTATAATTTGAAGTGCATCACATGGAATTAACTAAGATATTATACGTTTTAAATAAGTGATGGAGACATTAAACATTATGTTATTTAGTCATTTCATGATTTTATTCATACCATTAATAGGTAAGAGTCAAGTGCATCCATAATCTTGATATTAATTTTTAAATGATATTACAGAAATTTCCTGCTCATCTTTTATTCTATTTGTTTTTCTTTATTATTATTCACCAGTACCACGATCCATGACGCTTCGTGCGATGATTCCTACTGTCATTTTATCAGCATTTTATCAACTGCATTTTTCTTATTAAATATGAACCACAAATAATAAAAAAACATATTGTTTAAATCAGTAATTTACGATAACTCCATTGAAATAAAATACACAATTCTATGAACATAAATAAACATTATCTTTCAATAAATACCCCGATAATTACTTTATCATATAAATTTCAGATAAGCACAATCAAAAACTTCCATCTTACCTGTTTTAAAGGCACTGAAGAAACTTGGACGAGTAGAAATAGGAACACAACAGAAAGGTGTAGTAATAGATTCATAGTAGTAGAGCACCGTCTAGAATAAAACAGAAATAATACCAATCAATAAAATTCAAATTAAAAAGTGAGGGAAACGTTTACAATAATATTATTCGTCAGTGATCTGAACGCTTGAATGAGCACTGATCACAAGCAGAATGGCTTTGTGATGGTCCCAAGCGTTTGATGATGCATAAAGTCTTTATCTGCTGGACATGGGGTAAATAAACTAAAAGAATAGATTATTTTAGACGCGAGCTTCTATATTGTATACTTTGATGTCCTTCAGTTTGAACTACAGTACGTCTCGAAGATAATTACAAATGTGTCACGTTACTTTAAAAGGGGGTAATGTGCTGTTTTGTGTGACAGAAGGAAAATTGCTTTAACTACCTACTATTATTAGTATTGAAAATAATTATATTGTTTACATATATCGAATTATATAAAAGTTTTCTGTTACAATACAAGCTAGTCAATGAACACTAAAATGAGAACAAATTAAAAAGAATTTTTCATTTCAACAAAATTAAATTTTTATTCTTTTAGTTATATCTTTTAAAAATATTTTTCAATATGTAATAGCAATTTAGGATTAAAAGGTAACATTTAAATCAAATTATTAGAAACAAATATTGATAACAGATTTTTTTTTCGTAAATACCCTGTGTAGAGTCTGATGCCTTCTGAGAAGGTAGAAGATGACTTAGAGGACAAATGGCAACGGTCTAAAACTACAAAGAAAATATTTTTTGCTTCTACATACCGGTATTTAGAAAGAGCAACACTAACAATACAATTAACAAAACAAAAAATGGTAAAAAGTGAAAGTATAAAACTGAAGATCCGTTTGGTTCTTTCTTTAACATTATTTATTTATATTTCTTTTGAACATGACTTTAATATTTGTCTACATCACAGTAGTAAGTTACTTCTTGGTATTTCCCCTCATAATTTGTCACTGATGTTGTAAAATTTAGGTGTTTCCCAGCAGGATAGCAAACTTTATTACGGAATCGCTAATGTTATAATGTAACCCGTGTCTATAGTATGCTGGGCATAATAGGATCCGAAAGTAGTTTTAGTTTTTTTTTTATCTATTCCATAACAAGTTAGACAGTCATTGTATAATATAGTAACATATACAGTGTTTGTTCATTTTTAAAACAAGTATGTGTCAGGTATAATATTTATTTTAAATAAATAATAATAATAATCATTATCGATAATTCAGCACCATATACAGTACCTATCAATTTAAATATACGATAAAATACATTAATAAAAAATTACAATAAAGTAGACTTCAAAGTAAATAAATTTTAGTTAGCATTTCTGCAAGAATATGAAAGTGTAAAGAAATATCGTCCAGAAGTTACTCAATACATTTTTTCATTTTCGTCTTTCATGTTGAAAGCATATAATACGGTATATTTAGAGGTCCCAACATCCCTGTTCGTGCATCTGAGAATTCACAAAAGTATGCAGCATTCCAGCAGATGCACCATAACGACGTCACAAGATTTAGCTTTCATCCATTATCATTGATGCATCTCAATAATCACGCTAGCTATTACGTATAACATATTCATGTAATATATATATACAACTATATCTTCATTCATTAATCCTGATGTATATGTTATTGGCATTTATTGATCCTGTATGATTATTTTCAGAATTGATCGCTATAAGTGACCTTTCTAGATCCGGGAGTTATAGCACGCCATTTTAAGAACCGAATCAGAGTTCCCACTCAATTGTAGATTTGAATAGTTAATTATAAGTTTCAAACAATCACGTAAATATTTCATTCAAAGAAATTATTCATTTAAGTGTATGGTTACGTAAAGTAATCGCTGGAGGTCAGAATTAGATTCAAAAGCTGGTTTCATCTACGAGCTCATGTATAATTAAGACAGTATTTGTTCCGGAAAACTTTTAATAATAGAGTTAAAGAAATGCCAATCAATGCGCTGATATTACAACAGACATAACAAGCAATATCATTGATATAAAAAAACGACTTACTTTACATTAGAATAATAAATTAAGCACTAGAAAAAAATCACCTCGAGTGGGAATCGAACCCAAATTACGCGCGCACTGCTATGACCACTAAGCTACTCGTGGGTTCGATTCCCACTCGAGGTGAATTTTTTTCTTAATTTATTATTCTAATGTAAAGTAAGTCGGTTTAATTTATTTATATCAATATTTCTTTACATTCTCTAATTACTATTTAAAAGCAATATCATTAATTACTAGGTTCTCAATTGTATTTGTTAATTAATATACCACTCAAGTTTACAAACATACGAGATGCTGAGTTTTGAAATGGAACATAAATACCTCCACTAATTTTTCTTCCTTTCGTTATGACATCTGATTATTCACACTATGCTGAGCCGTCAAGACGCACAGTACGTCTACGAAAATTATGAAATGATATACGCCGTTTGAAATTACGATGCAATATGTTAATTTCTGGAATTTGAAGATTAGGGAGAATCCCCTTACTCAGATAGGAATTTATCTGAAATTATTCTTAAAATAAATTTTCATTCACACAAAACATATAAATTTTGCTGTTTCTATTGAATAATACCTTCCCTGCATATATAATTTGAGATTCTTATTTCCTTGTGTATTTCAAAATAAATAAAATCGCTCTCATTTCTGATACATATAAGACATGAAACAAAACATTTTGAAGAAATGCAAGTTTTCAGAATAATTTTTTCAAAACTTGGTAAAAACATGACTATTTTGAGTATGAATCTCTATGATACGTAGTCACTCAATTTTAAGTCGGTTACTGTACATATCCAAATGTAAAATAAAATTATGTTATTTCTGTTTTAAAGGACGGTGTTGTGGAGCAAATGATAGCTGATGCTTGATTATACTATTATGTGCAAAAGAAAACATTTTACCATACTGATTTCCTCTTGTTTGTTAAAATTGTTGAATAATTTAGATATGCTTCGAGATTTACAGTGCAGACCTTCCTTTTTCTTTTACATTTGACTTCTTTTTCTCAATGTCACTGAATTTATATTATCTAACCAATTGATCTGGTATTGATCTGTATGTAGTTTTTAAGTTACTATATTATGCAAAAGGCAAGACAGTTTCAAATTTATTTATTTTATACTGAAGATCGCACTGTGATGCTGAAACTATCGAATAAATTAATATCGTGGAGTCAAGGCATGTAATGAAATTTCATTTGGTGACCTAACCAAATAGTATATTGCTAAGATTAGTAGTTCCAAAAAGTTCTATTTCTCCAGAATTTGTAACATTCACTTTCCAGTTATCAGGAAGAGTGTATGAACTGATATCAAAAGTAATATAATTTATAATTAGTGAAATTTCATGACTCTAAAATTGAAAATGAACTGAAAGTCGATTTACATTACTGAATGAATATTTTCTTTTTTCTTTTATTATCTCACTTGCTGTGTTATTACAGAAAAACTCCACCGACAAAATGTTTAATGCACCGACTTCACAAGTGGATGACTTTTGAGTGCTTCTATATAATGCGTAAAAATCACAATTGAAATGTACACTATAATACTTAACGAAGATGACTATTATAAATTAATAATTATTTAATATTTCAACTGCAACTTCTTCTTTGAAAACAAGGAAATGAACTAAATATAAAAATTGTTATGTAAATTCAGTAAATATTCTAAATTAGCAAATTCCTTGATAAAATTTGCAACTACATTAAACCACTGGACATGAATAATCATAATTACCTTTCACACTAATAACACAATCAAAAATAAATACAAATACACGTTAAACTATCACACACAGTTTACTCAATGTTCACAATAATCAAAAACTCAAAATAACTATTAAACTGAAATGTTCTATCACGATGTTTCATTGTCAAACATATAACTAAAATACTATTTCATTCATATAATCACAGCACGATCTGTACTCTATGAATTCAAACGTAACATAAAAATCATGAATGAAATGAATCCAAATATAAAACTGGAAATAATGACGTCAATAATTGTTCGATTCATGAATGATAATTATTGTTTATAAAATACCCTTGATTTTTCTGAAGATGGCAGGTTGGTTTGAGGCGCCAGCAAATACATTTATGTAAGTACAAAGCCATACGACCTTTAAATTCCACGATGTTTACTATTTTATTGACTTATTATAATATATCTACACCAGGGGCTTTATTTACCCTTTTACATTTTCTCTGGTTCTTGTATTGTGAAGATCAAAGTCAATGAAGCCTACTGGTATTTTAGAAGTGCAGTTTTTTTTATTTTAGGATAAATTTACTTGTATGTCTTATGCACTTTAAATGCTATTAAATAATTTTAATAGTAAGGACATTGTAATTACATGAGAATTAAGGAGAATATCAACAATAGGGTTTGTCCTTGGTTAATACCATGAAGAATACATTAGAAGACGTAATTATAAGTAAATATATGTCCTATTTATATATTTTCCTCACATAAAGAAACAGTAATCACAAATTCCAAAATAATTTTTTTAGTATTATTTACTTCCACTTGTACATTGGGTCTCTTAGTTTTTTATCGGAATTTCAATACGGCGAATGTCAAGATGTAAGGTTTCACGATTCTTTCTCAAATATTGAATTCTATTTCTGAATGACCAATGACATTTAAATAAACCAATGTTAACTCTTTTTTTAATACGAAAATAGTAGTTGAGATATTTATATTTCATCTGCATTTTACTGTATAAGATTTATTATTAATCCACTACTCCATTATCAATTTCAGATTACTTTGGAACTCATAAAAAAAGTAGAATTAGCAATCTTGAAAAATACAAAGATGAAAAATACAACGAAACTTATTTGCAGTTGAAGTTCAAATTACCATGATATAATTTAAGAGCTGGTTAGAAATTTTTCGATGTCGACATTTCCCAGCGAGATGAAAAGGAAACATATACCGAAATAGCTAATATTCACATCTTGCGTCTTCCAAAGATGTAAATGATAATTTGTAACTGTCTGATAGGTAGAAACGTTATGGCAGTACATCAGCAAGACTTGGAACGTCAATCAGTTTACAGTCAGCAAATACTGTATACAGTATCTGAATATCGGTGATGAGTGATTATAACCTGTTGTTGAAATTTTGGTTTTGGGATGAACAGTCACTAGGACAACGGTACAAGACAGCTGTTTCGCCTCTTCAAGGCTCCTCCACCGAATGAAACGACATTGAACCAATATCTGTAACTTTCCGTTTTGAAATGTTAAAAAGTGATATAAAACTTATATCATATAGTAATTTCCTTGGAAACACCTTAAGTTTAACATTTAGCTAGTTCAAAAGCTTCCTTTTTTACTTATGAAGATAAGTTTTATATCACTTTTTAACATTTCAAAACGAAAAGTTACAGATATTGGTTCAATGTCGTTTCATTCCGCGGACGAAGTATAACTGATGAGCTTTGAAGAGGCGAATCAGCTGTCTTCTACCTTTGTCCTAGTGACTGTTCACTCAAAATGTGACTGTTCGCTCCAAAATTTCAACAATTTAGTCACTATGTAGTTTCCATTTTAATAACATGTTGTAAGCTACTGCAGATGAGAAAAGCATTTCCTTGGCGAACTAGTATTATATTTAATTTCTTGGAAGATTTTGTAACTATATGCACTACACAGCCATGTATAGTTCGACCTATATAACTACATTGTTTTCCTAGCAAGAATTTCAATGGCGCAGTTTCTCACTATTTTTATGAAAGAGAAACCATAAGCATCCAATAGTGCTAGCACGTACAATATTCCCGGCAGTTATAACGTACAATATTCCAGGCAGTTATAACGTACAATACTCCCGGCAGTTATAACGTGGTGTCAAGTAGTTAAGAGGATAATTCAGAATCATAATGAAAACGTACACAATGTTTATAATTACATAGTTATGAAGAAAACCTTCGCTCAACGTCTTCCTTGTACATTTATATGATTCGCACTTTCGCTTAAAAACATGTAACCTAAAGAGTACATTTGAAATTCAGAAAGAAAAACATTACGAACAACAAAATTGTATATATTTACAACGGTGACCTGAGCAATTATATTCAAAGCGTTCGTAAATTATGACATTCAGAAACTAGTGAAAGTTCAATCTTCCAAAAATTATAATAACTACAAAAGAATTATATCATTTACACAGAATGTAAAAGTAGATTTATGTAATATTTTTCTCCAATGTTTTGGGGCAAATATGAAAGTTAGAGTTCCATTCAAGCTGAAAATATTTCTTTTGGACACTGAAAAATTCACACAATAGCAGATTACTAAAATGTCATGACCAAAGAAAACTAATAATTAACAAACATCACGATTGCTGTAAAATAATGCCAGTCATCATAAAGTTAATAATGAAAGAAAATCAATATTCTATTCCAGGAAATCATATTACAATAAATATTTTTATGATCCACAAAGGTTATATAAAAGTTATCTACCGACTGAGATTCAGCAGAATTAATTATCCGATTCTCGAAAACTTATCTTGTAACTGCATGTCGAAAATTCAAAATAATGTTAACAAAACTTCACGAATTTTTTAATTCTGTAATTCTTTTTGCGTCTCTCAGCAATAAATCGTGATAAGCACTCATTGTTGTTCACATAAACACACATATACGGAATAAAACTTTCTCTTTTATTTACTGTTATTGACAAGATGCAGTTAGATAAAAATTATATAACTTTTCGCCATATTTTTTTCTCTCTCTCTCTCTGTCTCAATGATCCACATAGTTAACTATGTCGCATGTACTTTAAGGCAAGAAATTTCAAAATCACTTCAACTAATGAATGCTCAAATTTATCAAGTTAATTTTATTGGTGAAATATTGTAATGATCGTGTGACAATACAATAATTATGATGGTTATCGATGGAATAAGTATCCATCTCTTATTTCCGAATAAATGTTCAAAAATGTGGAATCTTAAACAATTACTGTCAGAAATATGTTGTTTTGAGTTTAATATTTTACAAACGTGCTTGATTACTTTTGGAAATGTGACCACTTTTAAAATTATCGTCAATATCCAATATTACATCATGGAAGTTATTATGTTATGATTTTTCATTTTCATTTTTTAATATTAGCATTTTATACTAATACATTACTTGTGTCAAATATTTTATAATTGGTAATTATTTAGTTGCACAATCTAGAAATCATGTGAATTTTATGACTATGTTGCAGATCACTAGCAAGCGATTATCTCAAAAAAACAAAGCAAATGAAATAAATTACAACTATATATAATCATAAAAAGTAACATGATGACAACCTGGACGATCGTAATAAATTGCAGATTCATACTTATGCCTTTAATCCAGTGAAAATCTAAATATAATCATGTTTTTGTTTACAGTAACTGGTAAAAGTAAGTAATCAATCTTCTTTGGGTTTACTTTTAGTAACCATAAAACCGCAATCGTCTTCATTACTGAAAGTTCATCTTCAATGTAGATAAGAAGTTTTTTTTACCAAAAGTCGTAGAAAATGAAGCATACATAAAATGCCGTTGAATGAAACGAACTGGCTTAGTTCAGTCAGGTAAATCCCTATATGGGAATTTATATAATATAGAGATGCGCCTAATCTCTGAAAAGTCCAATAACGCGAAAAACATAAACCTTTTCGATCAACTAACCTGTAAAGTCCTGTATAATCCGCCATAGCATGATAACAAAACAGAGTTTACCACATAACTGTATAAAGACGTCACTTCAACATGATAGTTAAGAAGGAACAATAAACGAAATATTCTAATTTTTTCCTCATCCACCAAATATAGGGTAATTATACAGGAAGGTTTTGCTCATTCGTAGCAGTGCTTTACCGCCACATTCAATGTCATGCTGCTTTATATATGTGTATGAGTGTTTAAACTGTTTGCTAAGAAGAAGCATACTGCTGGTACGAGAAGGCATCAAGGATTTCTCTTATATGAAGATTATTATTTGTTTTTGATGTTGTATTGATTAAGGTATGGTAAGGTTTCAGAAGTAAAATATTATGTAAGATGAAGATGTATTTGCCAACAATATATGTTTACGAGGTAATAAATATTTTTATAAAAATTAAAAAAAAAAATTGGATACTGCTACTGGGATTTCTCGGTCGCAATCTGCTTCTTCCGACTTCTTCCTTTTATCGACCATTCATTAGTTTTAAACAAAATACAGTACATTGTTCGAAATTCTCCAAGACATGGCAAATCTCACAATATTATAACTAAGTGAAAACCAATTTCAAAAATCCAAGTATTTGTCAACATCTGACATTCTTAACAATTTAAAATACGAGAAATTAGAAATCTATTTTATTCCCATATTCTGATGACGAAAAGACGATTATGCTGATTTCATGGTTGTGATGAAGAGTTTTATGAAAGTCAATGAACGAATAATCTAAAAAATCATCTATCAATGTCTTTAAATTTCATTACAGTTTAAATATTAGTATTTTTCTTTATCTCTATCTTTATCTTTGGACTAAGATTACATAATTGCTGAGGTGATAATACCGACAATCAATGCGAAATTTGAAAGGCGAAAAACATTTTATAGCTCCTCGGTTGGAATAATTATCCGTAACTTATTTTATTTCTGCATTAATTAATTAGTGATTGACAGTTAGTCTGTATAACTGATTGTCACTTCATAAATGTTTATATTATAATAACAAATTGTTACATAACTACCTTTCAACGGTTTCACTGGGACAAACCGCACGCTTGCGCAAAAACACGACTAATTACGAAATTTATAGTTTACGAGCTAATGAACATTTTAACAGTCAATGGACCTGCCTGTTATACAAACATATACCTAAATAAAGCATAATGTATAGGAAATTAGAAAGGGTTTTCAGAAAATATTTTACGATATTTTGGGTTTAGTTTCTTTATACAATATCTTATTTTTCAGGAAAATCTTCACTTACAATAAATTCCTAATTTACAATTTGAAAAAGATAATCAACTTGAAACTCTAATACTGTAATACAAATTGACAGCACTATATGAAGCATCATAAAGAAATCATCCGAAAAAAAAGTAAAATATACGTAGATGAATAATTACGTATTAATTCAATAACTCTGCTGATTTAGTATCATTTGGTCTGTGGTGATTCCTTTAGTATCATTTAATCTGTGGTCATTCAAATACCCAAATTAAAAAAGGTTTTCACATTTTAGACAAAGCAATTAGAAAAGCCAAGGAGATGTTCTGTACATTAAAATCGTGGTTCACACATCGTCAATGTGCTGTGATGACGAAAGAGCATGCCCCATTTTGAGATGCAATATATCGTACAAACTGAACTCACAATATATCGAAAAGGAAAAGATAATTCCATATAAAAGACTAATTGACGAGTAATGACACTCTGACTCTGACAAGAGTGACAACTGATGGAGGTTATACAGTAATATACTTTCACTGACACACAGAGTAAATCTGAATAGCTGTTGATTCCAAAATAATGTCAGTTGATCTTCTACTGAATTATCACAAATATTTAGTATATCAGTATACAGGGAGGTGACATAGTGGAAAATAATTTCTGGACACCTAAAGGCAATAAACTGATGTAATTCTGAAAATGCAGACTTTATGGAAATATGTATACTTACTTATTTTCAAATGATTTATATTTCTAAATGAGTGGAAATATATAAGGAAACACTCAGTTTTAAAATTTATTTACTACCTTTAAGCACTCACTTGGTTTTTATTGACAGCTATAATAAAAGAAACTGAATTTCCAATTTTGTTTGACTTTGATATCTAAATAAAGCATTTCCATTTAATTGTCTATAGCCATCAGTTACACAATAATAAAGGAAGATGTAATTATGCAAATTACAATGAATGAATGAGTTTTATAGAATTTCCGCAAACATTTTCATTTGAGAGTAACCTCGACTTTGACATCCAGACTGGCATGAAACGAACATCACTGTCTGGTATTGATATCATACGTAACAATAACTAATAAGCACTTGTTAAAAGTATACAAATAACATAATTGAATTTACAGTAGTAAAGAGAAGGACAGTACATGAACTTTTGATTTATTAATAAATAATTTCATATGACAGTTTGTCTTGCAGGACAACATATTTAAATGACTTCATCCATAGCACATGTTAAACAATGTTATTGAGAAACACAATTATGTCATAGACGTGCTTTTTACAACTTTGTATTTCCTGCTCTTTTGTTTTTATTCTGTCATTTCTGTGTTTTACATGTACTTAAAATAGTTTTTAACGATTTTCAAAGAAGTATTTGCTAAAATTCAAGGTTGTAACAATATCTACTTTTCCTGTATGCCTAGCATTTTACTGTTGGGTTGTAATCAAAACTGCAAATAATATTAAGTTTTATGTTCCTTTCAATTCATATTCGTCAGATTTTGTAAAAATTACGGATTTTCCTTACAAATTTTGTGACGTTCTACATTTTAGTTTACTGCAGTAATTTACTGAACTGTATATCCTAACACAGAATTGGGCTTCTGCAGCGGTTTGGTGATTATTATAAACATTTTGGGGGCAACCTTTCTTCCTATAAAATGAAGAGAAGTTAACATGAAAAATAGCAAGATTTCACACAAAAGTGTTTGGAGCAAGTCTTTGTGGTTTTCCTACTCAAGTCTTTTAAAAGATGTCGCGCTTTTTAAGAGTTGGGGCGTCCCGAGGCGGTTGAAAATCAAAACTTTTTTTTAATCTTGAACTTTCTTTGTGTGTAATATGTTCATCCGAAGAATCGGTTTCGCACTGGTTTCAGTCATGGTGGTTCAACCTAAACTCAGGTGAGTATCTCGGAATTAAAAATGGCGGGGAGGGGGAGGGGTTATATCCAAGTGACGTCGAAGAACCTCTGCGAAGTTCCACGGTGGTTGGCGTGAGCGCCAACCACCTGAAAACTATTTTTAAGCCCATTTTACTGAAATTTGATAACAATTAATGAGATTGTATTAATGTATTTCAATAATATTTCACAATTAAGGTCTTATTTTTCACTGTGTTTAACATATCTTTCTCTGCCTTAAATATTATAAATTATTTCTCATCCTTAAAATCTCATCTAATGTGTTCTATAAATGAATCAGTTATATAAATGTCTCTAAGTTTGTATATTGTTATTAATGTTTATTTAATTATCATCATCCATCATCAATATAATCTTATAAGGAAACCTTTACTAGTACTTCGGTACTACTTTCTTCCTTGTATGTGATAAATTTTATTCCTAAATTATGATATTTAATAAAGGTATTTTGAATGTCCCTAGTGGAATTTTCAATTTTATCTTCGTCAAGGGGTTTAGTGAATTTTACAATCCCCCACCCTTCCTTGCCTATATCATAGGCTAAACTGGTTCTAGTTGAGCTAAAAGTCTTGCTAAGCGACTCGAGCTATGATCGTTGAGCAACTCGACATTAAAATGGAAAACCATCAAACATTGCTTGTGAAATTACATGAATTTCGATTTAAGAAGAAACGATTCCATATACGAGTACATCACGAGTATATGCCATGAATTTTGCCTATAAATATTTTAAATTTTTTTTTTATAATATATGATTTTAACATCATTTTATGATGTAGTCACTCTGTTTCTGTTCCACCCGTTCATTTCTATATAAAAATATGTCTTCGTTGATAGTTCCACACTGTTTAAATAATATTAAGTCGTTCTCGAAAGAAAAGAAAGCCATTTTTATTCATTTCAACCACTAAATGATTACCACTAAGAAAAATGGAAAAGGAAAAGCGGTCAATGTTATAAAATGATAAAGTAATAATATTTTATCTACATTGGTCACAGGGAACCTTTTTTTCTTTCAAAAAATAAAAAATACTTATTAAATTCCTGAATTAATTTTGTATTGAACAGGTGTAATGAATTCCAACGAACAGTAGTATAAATAATGAGCTAAGTAACATCACTTCCTCAAAAGTCAAAACTAAACTCCCTTTGCCGACCCTTGGCTCAGAATTCTAATGAAAACACCAAACCTGATTATAAAACGACATGAACTTCACCAACATTCCAAACAACTTTGAATAATATAAACAACATCTTCAAAATCAAGCAAAGAAACAAAACCAAAAAAAAGCAGAGCATCAAAAACATAATACAGTTCCAGCAAACTAACCAACTAGTTTGAAATGCTCCCACCACGTGCGTAATACGTTACACTACTTGCTTCATGTAAACTTCTTTTTTAACGAATAATTGTCACTTACACTTTCCTTTGAAAGTTTAGGGAGAAAGCAAGTCATCGAAACGGGAAGTGAATCTGTGATTTACCCATTAGATCACGTATTAACAGATTGTTATTATACGAAGAGAAGATATTTTAATGATCATTTGATTACGGGATATTAATGATTATATACTCGTATGTGGGAACTTTTTTTACGCTAATCGGTTATTATGATATAGGGGATCGCGGTGTTCAATAAAGGTCATTACTTTTAATGGATGGCTACCGGTTTTCAATTAGTACAGGTAGCGAATATTTATTGCTGATTTTAGGTTTTCGGAATTTATTGAACTTCCTGTTTATGGCCGGAAGCAACTACCGTATCAAGAACTTACTTTCTTCAGTGCATGCATCTACATGTGCATCTCATCATCTTTCATAAAAAAATGTAAACACGAATATGGTTTTATTTCATTTCTTGGGAATCAACTTTAAAAAGCAACAAAAACTCTTACTCTCTGTCTCTTTCCAATGCACGTATTACATAATTATGCATTTCATTTTCAGAACATTTCGGTATGTTTGGAATTATTCTACATGTCAGATCCAAAAGTTTCATTGTATCCAAAATGGAAATAAATCAATTTCCTTGTACATTTTACAGCATCTTCAAACTTTTCATGTAAACTGAATAGTTTACATTTTAACCTCACGAAGAATTAGCTCAGATTCATTAAAATTAAAAATGGAAGCATTAGATTTTTTTCCATGATCTTGAAACGTTTGATTTTCTTAGTGTTAAACGAAAACTTGTGTATGATCCATTACAAAAATTTCATTTTAATTTAAAACAGTAGGCATTGAATAACTGAACAGTTTTATATGATCTTCTTCAATTTCGTTCTATTTTAGACATCTACTACCATTATTAATAATGCGAGGGGAGAGTCAGCAAGTTAGTTTTTAATCGCACATGGATTTCAATGAAACGGTTCGGTTTCTGCCAACCGTGATAGATGTTTATCTATACAAATTACTGTAGAAATTGGAGATCTGCGCGAAAATTTGGTTTTTGTCTAAAAAAATGTTCCCTTTTTAAAATTCTTCACAAAGTAAGTGAAGCATGCAGTTTCAAATAAATTTCGTGTCTTGCAAAAGAACATGATCTAGACTGCAACTGAGCTTATGTATATGAAATACAATTTTATCAGCTACAGGAAGGGCAGGTGGTGTCAATGCCGAATGATATTGGTGAACCAGATAATTTAGAGTGATTTAAGAAAGCAGGAGACTCACAGTTGACTAGACAGGAAGATAAATTACTTAATTATAATAAATTGATGAACGATTTAGAGTAAATAAAAATATTCACGGAGAACCTAATATGGAAGGTAATTTCATCGGACAAATATTATTTTATCCTACTGATAGCAGTCGAACCGCTCATCAAAACCCATAAAACTTTACAGCGTTGAAAGAACATTATAAATACTTTTCATTATAACAACTAAAAAAGCTATTTCGTATAAGAAAAAGTTACATACGTTTATAACTAACTTATTGACTCCCCTTCGTATTATGAAAATATATACAGAAGAAAAACAACGACTGTTATAAAGTTACAAAATATACTAAAAATCCATAATAATTTCAAGAAAAAAAAATTCTCTTATTATAACACTTCACGTTTTTCCAACCTCATAAAAACAATGCATATAAAATCAATTATTCATGCTTCATTAAACTACACATCGATTTCATATCAAATATTTTATTCATACATAAAAAATCTCTCATTAATATTGTTTTGTATTTCACGAATAGCATTTATTTTATGTCAAGTGCAGGCGTAAAAATGAGGACAACGAGGTTTAGTTACAAAACAGTTTCCGATTCTTATGCAAGCGTGGTAAATGATCCGGAAAATAGTAAATAATTGTTAGTTCTGGTGCTTTTTCATGCAGGGAATCATTAAAAATGAATAAAAAGAATGAAAAAACTACCACGTGCCCATTTATTGTCATTAGTTCTGTGAATAATGCTACATGATATTTATTTTCTACTATATTGTACATGACCTTTTGAAGTGTATAGTATTACGATAGTGCCACAGTATTGTATTGTTGGAAATTGCAAATACATATCTCAAATTTATTTTAAATATCATAATTATTTCCAATAATTTGTGAGATATTTATGACACTTTCCAACAATTTAACACAGAAACAATTTCATTATAATTTTGAATATAATTCATTAATACCTGTGATAATGTAATTTGTCGATTAACAGAGGTAGTAACAAATCACTAATAAAACCCTCCAAAAAGTGAAGCATCATCTGTTTAAAAACTATATGCGAGTCTTACATGATTCAGCTTCAGATTAATTACTATATAATTATATTATTATTATTTTGGATGCTGTTTTAGAACGGTGTACTCTATTGTTGTTGAATTAGAACCCATGACATGTTCATAATTTAATATTCCTTATTATTTTAGTGGTGCACGATATCGATTAACTATACTGGAATAAACTAACCAAATAGATCAAATTTGAGTTAAAATGCGTTATTTTTCGAGGAAATGAAAAATTAATATGGCTCTCTGATGCTATTATTGTCTCAACTACTTACTCCTGTGAAACTCAAGTTCTGTTATGACGTTGATCTTTAGAGATATTCATCAGGTAAACGTTTTCCAAGTCAATATATACGTACATTTGAGCACATCTCGTTGGAAATGTAATAATGATATTAAAAATCTTCTAATTTGGTTAAAGGGACTGGCAGCGAAATAGATTTCCTTTAATTTTATTGCACTGACAGTACTATTTTTTCTATTATTTTTAGCATAAAAATTATCATTCTATTATTTTCCTTTCATGAGAAATGACGATTTATAAAAAAAAACAGCATGAGAGGAGTTACCTGTGAACTGAATTTTTGGATCTCAGCAACTAATAGCTTCACAACAACCAAATAGTTTTGATTAAATAAATTAATTTATTTTAAGACTTT
>JAQIWE010000382.1:0-22985 GCA_034698565.1 Campodea plusiochaeta | reverse complement strand
GGTCGGTATTGGTTATATCGACTCGAGATGCGTGAAATATTGACGATTTAATAGTCATTGAATTTGAAAAATCAAACCATTTTTGGAATCAGGATAAAATCGCCCATCAAATAAATATATAGTTCCTGATACCAATCTCGTGGCACTATCATATTTATCGACTCGATATTCGGCAAAGGTCGATAGATCGATTCGAGAATAAAAATGTGAACTAGATTATTTTTTCTGAGAATTTTTTCTATATACTTCCCTATAAGTATCTCTAGCCGTTTAGGAGCTATTTCTCTTGACTGACAAGACAGACGGACGGACATACCGAGGACAATACATGCTTTCTGCGCTTCGCTGCAGGTCGCATCTAAAAAGAGGTCGGGGAGTTTCCCCACTGTTTCAATGCATAAAGAAAATTTTCTCATCTGTTATTAGAAGACAGATAATATGAGAAAGTTCAACTGCCATCAAATTCCATGGATAGAATATCATTTCAACTTTTGACAGGGAGAAGAGTAATAAGTTTAACAAAAGTTGTACTATGAGAACAAAGACTAAATTCACTTGTGAAAAGTGTCAATTTCAAAATTTTTGCATATTGAAAAAAATGCTGTAATTCTTGTTTTTTCATCCTTTATTATCAAGAAATAGTTATTAAAGTCAGAACACAGGATTGAAGTTGATGCAGATCTTCATTATTGTTGATTGAATAAATAAGCAATACATTTTAACGTAAGCCTCGAAGCCTACACAAGTATTTTTTGACAGATAAAAACATACTGAAATTTGTAATGCAATAATGTGGTCTTGGCTGCTAAAATGTTTAACTAGCATTCTAGCAAACTTGAATCATTTTCCAGCCCTCTTATGGAACCTTCTTATTTCATTACAAAGAGTATTATCAAAAAACTTGTATCTTCAGTAAAAGTAATTCTTATTACAAAGGTGAAGGTATATTGGGAGGGAAAAGTTCAAGTTCGAAACTTTTGAATATTTCTTTGAAAAAAAAGAAGTTATTTTAAGTAATTTTTATGTTAAAAGCAATTTTTTTGGAAATGAAGTTACAAATTTAAAGACTTGCTTAGAAAACAGACCACTTTTAAAATGGTTTCAGCATTTTCTTATAGGTTGCTGTTGTAAAATAGAGAAATTATAGAACAAGAACTGTATAGTAATTATACAATTCTACATGAAAGTGTGCAGATAATGTACTGTCAAGTATATTTTATACTGTAAAAAGATGGATGGTATAAAATGAAAATCATGTAGACATGCAAAAACTTTCATTTTATTATTTAATATTCATAAAATAGTTTCAAGTACAAGCATGACTAGTTGCCTACTTCTTCACAACCACTATGATTATCACTTTCAATATTTATTAATCAGATTGAACGGGGTGGTAAGCAGGGATTTAAAGTTACAGTATTAGAATCACATAAAATACAGGAAACAATACAATTTATAGGAGGAAGAATTATATTTTTGAAAAAACATTCAAGATCAAGAAATTTCATAATTTCAATTTCCACTAAGAAATGAATTTCCATTTAACCCTTTATAAAATGAACCAATTTCCATACATAAGATTTATTGTGGAAGTCAAACCAGCATACAAAGTACTAAAAGTAAAACTTCCTTTCACGAATACATTAATAACTTATTCTTATATTCAAAGTAAACAGCACCTTGTATAGTACTTATAAGTAGAAATAAATGGAATATTAATCTTAAAGTCAGCATTTGTTTCACACATTTCACTTTGATTGATATGGAAGTGTTTGAAACAGGTGTCACATAATCTCAAAAGAGTATTCAACATCTTATAGAAAAAATATGAAAAATAAATTTAAGTGTATACCACATTTTGAACTGAACTGAGATTTTTTCTGCAACTGAAAACCCATGCAGCATTAATTTGTTTTTCAGATACTTTAGACTTAAATGAAAATATAAATAAATTTGAGTTCTGTGAACTGAAAAACCAATTAAAGTATTTATGGAACATGCTTCCTGAAAACTCAAATTTCTAGTTATTTGATCCTCACAAATATGATATACTACAATAAAAATAATCCATGTATCATGTGCTTATACTGTTGAGACATAGGATATATAATTGGACATTTAAGCCTCAGTTAGAAATGTCAATTATACATAAATAGAATTCTGTTTATAACACAGTTCTATATTACATTGCAGTCAAAATTGTATAATTATAAAAGCTGTTTTCACAAACAGTATTAATAACTCAGAGTGAATATTGTCTGCACAGGTTTCTTAATTATAAAAATAACATGATATCTTAAAATAAATAAACACAGTATAATGTCATTCTCAGAATTGATGTCATAGATACTGTTGTGATTATTTCCTGTCATTATAAATACAAAATGTTCCTACAGTATAATATAATTATTCTTCAAAACAGCAAGATGATTACTATTTGTAGAATAGAATTTCAAATTTACCTTTTAACAAGTGACATTATGAAATTATTTTTAGTTTTCATTTCTTATTACATTTGGAAACTTTTTACTAAACTAATGTATCACTCTTACATGAGATTATTCAAAAGAATTTCCTGTAGTAAATAAATAAAGTATTGAAACATTTCAATTAAAATGAATTTGAATATTCATTCACTCCCCTTAAAAATCTTTATAAGTGTAAAACTGCTATCTATTTTTTCAATCTAACTATTTGTGCACTAACATTCCAAAGTCTTTCTGAATCTTCTTGAGTAAATTTAGCTTTACTTTCCACAACTTTACAATCCCTGTAGAATTTACCACTCTCATTTTTTACATTCTCACTTGTACAACAATGCAATGTTGTTTGGACACCCTGGAAAGACAAAATATGGATGGATATTACTAAATTTGGATGGATAAAAATTATTAATAAATTCAGCATCACAAAATTCAATCAATAAGAAAACAATTTGTAACCATCCAATAAAACTTTACTCGATTGAAATAAAATCTTGATTGTTAATTCATTACTATAAAATACTTTATACAAAACTATGACTTTATTTGAATTAAACAATATAGTGATAATACTGAGTATTCCTTCCAAGTTCTCATTGAGTAGAGTGAACAATTCATATATATCTCTAAGAAAAACTGCAATAAAAAAAATGTTTACCATACTGTACTGGTTAATGGAATATTTATCTTTACATTTTATTGAAAAAATTGATATTAATGCTCCCAAAAATAATTTTACCACAATAGTATGGTACATTCCTATTAGTGTATACATAAATAAAGTAAAATTATCATTAGTTTATTCTTAAAAATAGTTGAACTTTAACAATATTACTAACAAGAGAAATCACACTTACACATGCAGTAATTTTATTTTTACATTAATTTAAATTACTACAAAATAGAATTTTACAATCACAATAGGTTTTCAGTTCTGTAACAGTGTCAACACCAGAACAAAAAAACCTATTTGTTAAGTTAAGAAAACCACAATATTGTACTAATTTCTTTATTGACAGAATGTCTCAGCTTTGTAACATCCTGAATGCTAATATAAACTTTGACCTTTTTTATAACAAATTGTACACAAGCATATCTGTTATACTGCAAGCATGCTGAATTTATTATTTTAAACCATGACTATTTAAAATTGTCCATTACTTATGTATTCAACTTTATGTGATGTCTCATGGAATATAAGGCAATTGTCTGTGTACCTTTATATGTTGATAATAAATAAATAAAAAATAAAGATTTACGAAAAAGTAATTGTTGTTGAGAGCGAATTCATTAATCATAATTTACTTTTCTTTGCAAAAACATTTTTATAACTGAGAAATAGCATTTTATTTTCTTGCTTTATGGAAAAGGTATTGAAGTGAAAATTGAACACATTATGTAGAATGATTGTAGGTCTAAGTTCTAAGATGCTGATGAGGAAGAAATAATGACTTTGAAAATTAACAACACATTTAAAAGAAATTTAAGTTATTTATCTAAAAAAAAATCAAATGAACACCATTTCCAGTGTTGTAGTGTAGAGATTAGAAACTGTAGTTTTAGTAATGTATAGAGATAAGAGAATGTAACGTACCTGTAATGAAATCTAACCTAGAAATGTACCAAGGAGATTTTCCTACAAAATAATGGAGAGAAGAGATTAGTGATGCTTTGAAATTTCTGAAACAATCAAATAAAATTTATAAACATTATACTCTAAGAATTTTTTTTCTTTTTAATTATCTTTACAAATTTTTATTATCTGTTCATTATCAACATCTTACGATCATTCTCCAGACTGTGCATAAATAGGCTTACCATATTAAAATTTGATATACTCTTGTCATTCTAAAGTTTTCAGCAAATTTCAAGATATGTCTGATCTTATCAAGAGACTTTTTAGAGTTTTAAAAGTCTTCATTTTGTACCATTTATTTACAAATCAATTTTAAAATGAAAAATTTATATTTATGGATTATGGTAACAGGGCCAATGGGCCATATACCAAAGCTATGTTATTGGGGGGGTGTAAGCCTAAATTCCGATTAAAAATAACATACCGTAACTATAACTAAATTTTTGATTAAAAGTAGCAGAATTATAACATGCTATAAAAGAATTTTAGGTTATTTTGATGTTCTGGGTATGTCTCTCTCGACGCGATCGGTCTTGGTGGTGTATTTTCTTACACGAAAATATTACCATTTGATATTAGTTGCATATCATTATTGGCACACAGTACAATATACTTATCCGCGAGGGCGTACAGAAATACTGCATCGGAATTTTTATTTCAAAAATTATTTTCTTTCGTATCATAAATATCAGTAATTTTCATCATCATCGCAAATGTAAAGTGAATTTGTACTGATTCAGAGCATTATTCATTCATTCATTTATACATTTTACAATTGAACTCTTTATACTGAAAGTAACAGGAAATAGGAAATGAAACGATTTTTTTATCTTCAATCACAAATAGAACAGATTTTAAGCATTTTTCAATTGGATTTAGAGATTACTCTTCTCCTTCTTTTGTATTCTTTTGTACTTCACATATTTCTATAGTGTATAGTTGTAATCGGAAATTAATGAACGGCAGCACATCAACTACTTTAATGTTTGAGAAAATAAATAACTTCTAGGCCTAATTATTTCAATGAAAACTCCAAAATAATTTGTTTTTACTTTTACAAATTGCTGAATGTATTTGTTTAACAGGATTTTTTTTACACATGTATAAATGGATAGAAAATTTTCTGCTTTTGATCTGATAAGTAGACATAAAAAATAACAGTTTTGACAAAAATATCATCATAACAAATAGGAAATAATATTAAACCAACTTCATCGGTCGGAAAATTCAGATAGTAGCATATTTTCCGCACGTTTTACTTTTTTCCCGAGTGTCGAATTTCTGACTGACAGACTTTTGGACAGCACTGGAGGGGTGGTACACTCCCCACACCCCCTCAATGCCCCCAAATACGGCTCTGTGTGGTAAACATATTAAATTTTTTAAATTACTGGTAATCGGAATGATATTTGTTATTATAAGTAATATTTTTGTTTTTATCTATTTTCCAGTGGGCTCTAAGGCACCACGTAAAATCGTCATGCTGCAACCGCCTGATGTACCTAGTCCTAGAGTTGGTGAGAATTAGTTTAGTAGACTACTTAACTCCTATTCTACATTCTACAGCATTCAAAAAGATATTATTTCTGTTTCATATTTTATTAAAATAGAATTGTTTTTATTGATTTTTCAGTAAGAAATTTGAAACATTAACTGCACTGATTGTTGCTAATAGTTACTATTCTAAAGATTATGAATATTAATGCAATTTTAATTTATAATGTGGAGTCATGGGCACCGAGTTTTGAAAAAGCCAATGGGTGCAAAACCAGGATCGGAGCCAAATCCAAATTTTGGGGGATAAAAAAATCCGCAAAAATCGGATAGCGTAGCCGACCGTCCGCTAAGCGCCAGCACTGTGGTTGTCGCGGGCGAAGAAAATTTTGAAAATTATTGTTAAAAACACAGTATTTTAGAGCGTTTCTGCTGATATTTTGGAAAACTTGACCACGCGAAATTTTTTAAGCGATATTGAAATTAATGGAAATTATAAACAATTTTTAATCAAAAATCCAATGGGTGCAGTCAATGGGTGCAGCTGCTCCGCTGCACCCATGGAGACAGCGCCTATGCTTGGAGTTACTTCTGCAATGGACCATTTTTTTTTGCATTTCCAGAAATAGTAATTTAGGCCTAGGCTTACTTTTAAGTTGTTTTAACAATATTTTTCAATAAGAACTCGCATAAAGAAATGTTGTAAATTATAGTAGGCCTATACGTTACAAAGAGAAAACTGAAAAACTTATTTCTTTATTTTATTGTTGTATAGGATGTGGTACTGGTACTTAACTGTACATGTTGAATAATTTATGAAAATAAGCTGAAAAGGCTTGCTGTTCATATAGACCTAACAATCATAATATAATGAAATGCTAAACTTTATGTAGAAATGTAACTTTTAAAGAATATGGCCTATATGTAAGAAATAAACAAGAAAATTTTCTAGCCTATTTTTTCACAGCTATCGTTGTGGGTGGCCATTATAGGGCTAAGTTTTTAAAATCTGCCCATTTCACTCAATGTAAACCAGAATGTATAATTTGATACATTTGAAGATGATACTGAATGTCTGAAATCTTATTATTAATAGAGAGTGTCAGCTTGAGTAAGAAATTTAAGAATAATTGTAAATTAATTACTTCATATAATTTTTAGAATATGAATGCTTTGACATGTAACAATTCTGCTAGAATTTCGTAAATATCTCTTTCAGCGTGAAATTTCAACAAATCACAACGCACTAAGTAACCATCGTCTACCCTACAATTTACTATTTTAACCCATGATTCAAGCTGCAGTCCAGAATCACGAAAATTCAAGAGTTCCGATTCTAGGAGGTGTGGGAATACGTCATCGTTTGAATTCGACCAATCACAGTACACAACCCTAAAGTCTTGAATCATTTCTACAATTTTGCACTCAAGCCGACACTCTAATATTTTATTCACTTATGTCACGAAACAAGAAAATGCTGCCAATAGAAAATTTTTAAGCAACCAAATAATATATAAAACTATAATAGAAGGAAAAACTTCACCAATAAACATCTTTTTGCTGCTTATATGTTTCAAACATTCATAATCAGATGTCTTCAAAGCAAAAGATATAGTAGAAATCAAAAAACTTCTACATCAATATTAATTGTTTTAAGAAAGCTAGAAGTTCATTCATTCATATTTGTTAAGAAGCAGATTAGTTTTTTTTTCCCAAGTACCAATTTTTTCCCTCTTTTGTAGCGAAGGGTGACAGGTACAGTGGAGGCAACTCTTACAATCCTCAACCAACACCAGCATGGCAGCGAAAGATCGACCGTTTCTTCAAGGTCGTAGCTGATTCAGAAGGTGAACGCATCATGTCTTCACAGGAGTCGGAGGATTCAAAGCGCAAGCTCAATTTCGCTGGATTAATTCCTTCTCAGGAGTCGGATGGTTCAAAGGCAAAGCTCGATTTTGAAGGATTAATCCCTTCTTCTCAGGAGTCAAGTGCCGTAAGTCTTTTAAAAAGTTTAGATAAGGAATATATCTAACTATAGGCCTGTCTGTTTCGATGAGCAAGTTACAAGTAGTTTGAGCACAGAAATTTCTCTTCTAGAAGCTATTTTTACTTTACTCATCAAACAGTCAATATTTTTAGTGATAATCTGCTTGAAAATGTTACTTTGTGATCCACTGTAGGTCTATCCCCTCCTATGTCCAATTTATCTAAAAATATTGAACTTTTAATCAACTTTAATCACTATTCTTACCTTAAAATTTCATTTTATTCAATTTGTAACTTCTAAAACAAGTTAAATCATCATATTTTTAAGTTTTAGTTTCAAAATACAACACATTCAAATGTAATGAAGTTCGCCATGTTCTTGCTCATGTTTTTAATAGTAAACAAACTAGTAGGTTTACAGGCAAATTTTTGCAACCAAATAGACAAAAATACTTACTACTATTCCTACCAGCAGCTTGTGAGCAGCAAAACAGACTGTCCTTATGTTATATTTTCTTTGTTTTGTTAATTATACAGAAAAATTTCCTTTGTTTGTTGGAAGTAAAACAGTGGTGCTGTGTCCTTACAGTCAATGTTTACTTACTGGTTTAAGTTTACATGATTCTGAAACTACAGTGACAAACTCTTTAATGGTAGAAAGTTTTTATTGCTGTGTTTTAGAGTTGTTCTTTTTGAATAATCACGATATACTTTTGAAATAGCTTCTGCTGAGGGTAATAAATGATTGCTTCTGGATAGTAAGAGTGATTATAGTTGAGATGATTGTGATGTTACTAGAATGTTACAAGAAAAACACTAGCTATTCATGAATTGCAGTCTAACTCTATTTACAAATTTTTATGTTGTTATTATTTCTTTGATGATTAAGGATAAATTGAGTAAGATATTGTGTCCAGGCAGATGTATTCAAAGAGAAGAAATCAAGAAAGATGTACAAGAAAAGAAAAGTTAAAATTAGTTGTAGAATTTTACCGAAATAAAAAAATAGTTCTACATTTTTAATGAGTAGAAACTGTGATGTGCAAGTCTAATAAGAACTTAACACATTCATGATGTCTTTTTAAATTATGAACTCTATTGTAAAGTAGAGATGGAATTATTTTTGACCCATTGACTCAAACTGATCCATTGGGCTGGTAATAAATGGGTCAATGATGGGTTAGTTATGACTCATCACCTATCCTAAAACCATTCCAACACTGTTCTGAAGAAACAGTCAACAGTATTTTTCAGACATCTTAATATCTTTGTTTTTAATTTATAATTAAACAATATATCTTTGTTTTTAATTTATAATTAAACAATATATCTTTGTTTGTAATTTATAATTAAATAATATATCTTTGATGTTGTTGAGAAGTACAGAGTGAATATCAGTTGAAATAAAATCATAAATTGCCTTCTCTGTAATATTTATTGACTGCAACTAGTTTCGCTTTTTCAAGACAAAGCATCATCAGGCAGCAAATGACAAATAAACAAATAAAAATTAAAATATAATAGGCACCATATACATTAACAATCCAATGCTCATACTTTATTTCAACACAAATAAAAATTTGAACATATGTGGGAATCGAACCCGACTAATCTCGCTTCCAGGGCGAGCGCCTTGATCACTTTTTAAATTTGTATATTTATTGTTGTATCGAACGCTAAGGATAAAATCATTTTAATATTAACTTAAATATATTGTTGCTGATAACTCAGCGCCACCTGCAGATAGTGCAAAATCTACTGTTAACATAGTATTATAACAGAATCAGATGATGACCTCATCCCCAAATTTTGAATAATCAACATATATATTACAGGTTGTGCAAGCGAAACTTCAAAAGATGGGGCCAATGGTTTAAACGAGAAAACTTCTGTAGCGAGACGAAGAGGAAGACCCATACAAAATGTGACGATGTACGAAATTCTTCAAAAAGAGTATGAAGCTCCTCGAATGCAAGCCACGTTTTATTGTAATCATGAAAGTCAGTTGAAGCAGGCTCAGAATGGATTAACTGACTTGCGTAATAACTTGTATAAAGCGAATGATTTGTACAGAAATATTTCTAAGGAGAAAAAAGATTTGGAAAAAGAAAATCAGCTACTCAAAGCAGAAGTGCAAGAAATAACAGAATCGACGAAGAAAATGAAGATTCATAATGGTGAATTTTTAACGCAATTGAGCAAGAAAACAGGGAGAATTATTGAACTTGAAGAAGAAAATAAACGACTGAAAGTGGAAAAAGAAGTGGCTCTGAAGAATGCGATAGTTGAGAGTCACAAATCTTCCGAACGTCAAACGAAAATCGCAGCACTGAATGGAGAAATAGTAAATCTGGAAAAATCACTAAAAGAACAACACAAGGAGAAGGAAAAACATAAATCACAGAGTGAATTGCTGCTTTCACAATTGACTACTAGAGACGAATTATTACAGGATTTTTTAGTTGCGCTCAGAACACCTTCGACCGGTGGAAAACCTACTGAAACGTCGTCAGCAGCACAGGTGCAAATTGCTAACGGACTGTAAAGCTCTGTATATATTCTTTATAATGTATTAATTATTTTTATCGTTAAAGGGTTACCTGCAGCTAAATTGACTTTTCTAATATTATAACAAAATATTAGTCTTCTTTATACAAATAACTCATATTATTTTTCTTACCTCCCAAAAATCATCGGTTGTGGAGATATTCACCTTAGAAAATGCAAGAAAACAAGCTGTAAGGTAGCGGAGCAAGAGTGGCCCAAAACAATACAACTGCTGATATAAGAATAAAATGGTTAATTTGCATTATTTTTAAGTCAGTTTTACTACTACTTAATAGATATGTGTTCTGATATGCGTTTTTCAGCGAATAATTTGCATATTTTCGCAAGGCAGTGAAATTAAGCAGGTCGATTTGTTCTACCTTGTGAAAAATCTATCGACTATATATAAACAGAAATATCTCTTGATCCGTTAGGTAAAAAAATGTTAAACTTTCTGCAAAAATTCTTTAATAATAATAAGGTACAAGAAAATCACAGAAAACCGGAAATTCATTATCTGCAAGTAACCCGTTAATACTTCGTTTTATAGAAAAAGATATATTTATGTCGGGAATCGAAATGATGGAGCCACTCTTCGGAAAAGTTCATCAGTGAGAATAATCTGCATTTGAATACTAGTGACATCTGCAGTTAAATTAGTGAACTTCGTGAATGAAGAGATTATAACAAAAATAGGTGGCTAAATGTTTCGTTATTTCAATGGAATGATATGTATACAAAATAAGAATAGTCAAGTCAAATTATTTAATGATTATAAACGATAGTTAAAATGTTATTAATATCCAGAAAATGAAATGTTGCTATAGTCTACTGCTGATATTTCGTTTTGTCAATTATTTGATAGAATCGGTATATCGATTGGCAAAGTAAAATGAACAATAGAACTTATTTATGAGAAATAATATAAACATCATCAAATGGAAAAATTCGATGTATTAAGTATTTTTCGTTATAATACGACAATATATTATTTTGTTAAGATTTGTTCTGTTTGTAAGCAACTAACAATCTGATAATTTGGATGATTTTTAAAATAAACCATTTCTTAAGGTTTTTTTTAATAAATTAATTATTTAGTTTTCATTTTTTCTCTGCGTGTTTACGCTATTTTGGGAGTAAGACCGAATTGAAAAAAAAAAACTGAAAAAATATATTATTGTATACCACGAGTTTTTTGTAGTGTAACCTACTACAACCGTATATATAACTTCATCAGTAAATTACTCAGCTAACAATAAATAGAACTAATAATACAGATTAGTTTACTAGTTTATAAATATTGTATCTAATTAAGTGTTTTCGGTGTCTCTAATTATAATTTAATAACAATTAGGTAGCGTTTTCAAACACAATATACCATTATACTTTAATCGCTCTCTATTGTCCTCCATCTCTCAAGGGAGCGCTAATCTGTGTGGAAAACGATGCACCCTGCTGAAAAAACTACAGGTTTAATGACAAAAAATACTCATCCCACCGGACGCATGAATATTTTTTGCCATTAATAATTTATTTCCTATGTAAGGTATGTCAGTATATATTTATTTTCATCAATATAATTTAATTTTGTTGCTTTACCTTTCAAAGAAAAGAGTATAATAAATCTTTACTACTTTTATTCTATTTGTTTACATCGTAAGTTCCAGAAATTCTCAACAGATGGCATAACATCACTATATTTCCTATGCAGAGTCCATCAGTGTCGTAGGAAGGGGGTGATATTCCAACTATTATTTCAACCCCCAAAAAGCATGATGATATATTAATTATTTGTAAGAACGTATCTTTAGAATCTTAATTTTCTTTGTTATATAGAGTATGTATGATTGTTGTATCAACTTTTAGCGGTTAAACCATGTTAATATTAAAATAATAGAATAGTTTTCATTAAAATTTGATATGATAAATACATCGCATTATGATTTAATTAGCACCAATTATAATCAACTTGATTGAATTTTTTTAGCACAGTTAGTAGAACATTTTTATTTGTTTAAAAGTTAAAAATAAGAATTTGCATTGGTAATAACAATGTAGGCCTAATTTCATTCAGGACGCATTGATTATTGTTAAAAATAAATTTTAATTAGAAGTAAACTTTACAATATAATCATATAAAAGTTTCATCTTAAAATAGTTTTCAACACACAAAAAATAGTTATTTCTGAATTTTCAATAAAAAAATATTAACATTCAGAAATGAAAATGTAGTTCCCTTTGTCCGTCCATTTGAAGGTCCATGATTGTTTTTCTAGAAGTTTTCTTCGTCCACACTGTATTAAGATTCAGTCTTAGTATTTTCTATCAAGAACCATTGTTTTCGTTTTTCTCTAATACAACTTACTACGACTATTTTGATAATCATGTCTAAACTGATCTTTTGTTGAATTCTGATGAAATTCAAATCATTCTTAAAATTCAGTTTAAAATGTCTGTCTTCAGTTTGGTATTTCAGTTTTTATTGCTGGGTTTCATGCTGGTGAGGTACAAGAGTGACTACTCGTTCTCTACCTCCCGAAATAGAGGTAAAAAGTAAATAATGAAAAAAAAAAATGAAATTTTGCATGTCATCTGTAAAAAAAATATGCGTTTCCAATATAATATATCAACATTTCCTTATCGCTTTTCGGATTGCCTTGTGTACTGACTGCATCCCTTTCCGAAATCCTCGTTTCGCACCCATATTTTTATAAACAGTATACCTGAAAAAGTCATATACTGTACTTGTATAGTCCCTTTTTCCCGTAAATTTACAAATTTATATAATTAAAAATCTATAAGGATCTATTCCTCATAAGTGATTCGTAAAGTATACCTTGTAGTAAAAAAAGCAATTTGGAAAAATTAAAGGGAATTTATTCGGCATAATAGTCTAACAGTTACAGAACAGTATAAAACGAGAGGATAATATTGTACCGCACAATAAAAGCATAATACATTGTAGATTCTATATCACATTTTTATATGGTACTCTAATTATTTCAGATATCGATAACGATATAGGCAGCGATTTTATTCTTCCGATACACTGTATATGTCTTTCAGTAAAGACTAAAGAAATTTAATGACCGAATTTATAATAAAGAAAGTATAGCAAGAGTCAAGGGATCTGTCTCTTACGATATAATGTTAATTTAGATGGTATATTGACAGGGCAGTCTTTGTACATGGGGGAGGGGGTTATGGGGTCTTTTATGTTCAATTTTACCATGATGATATAAGTCAGCAAGCGATATTACAGATGGCGAATCCAGCACTAGATCTATTTTCAATATTATTATAACTGTTTATAATAGGTTATAACCCAAAATATTGGTCTATGGATAGGTTATATAGGGAGTACGTGCTGGAAACTTGGAATCATTATTCATGATGGATTTGTTATTTAAAGAAAATGAGTAAATGAATTTGTATAGAAAAATTGGAATGATGTATATTAGTGGTGCAGTTTCCATACAGAAAGTCATTTCAACTTTTAGAGTTTTTCGCAGTAAAAATAACGATATTACGCATTTTTACTAAACCGTCAGTGAAAATGTTATAGTCTCGAATAATATTTCATGATTAACAGAAAAGCAACCATTTAAAAATGTTAACATTATTTGCCATACTTTTTCTGTGCTTTTCATTTTCATTTTTATTCTTTTGCTTTTGTTTTTTATGTAAAAATTCGTTTGTTTCTGTTTTTCACGTCATATAGTATATTAACAGTCCTTCCAGCTCTCCTAAATAATTCCTTACAGACTTCAGGAAAATAGTACTTTATTTTTATAGTTATATACTCTGATGAATCGGCCAAACTGCTTAACAAGTCAAAATAGAAAGTGTTTCATTAAGTTGGCTTATGTTAAGTGTCACCAACAATACATTATAAACATTTTAATACAGTGACAAAATTACATCGAACCAATTATACTCCGATTATCCTTCGCGTTAAACGTATTAAAAGCAAAGTTGAAGTGTTTAACTCTATTCACAATTTTCCGAAGGACTAATTTCCGCACCTAAAATTTGATGAGTTAAGAATTTCCCTGACAGATATTTGTTGATCAAATACCACTTGTGAATGAGTGACATATATCTCATCTTGTAGTTTCCAAGACGTGAAGTGCACTTAAGTAAAACCAACTGTACTGCTCTTATATGTTTAGAGGCAACCATCATCAGCAGTGAATTAATAGAACGTTTTGCAGAACTTTTTTTCACCTCTTCAACACGATTGTATTGTATACAATGCTTCCTGTCAAATAGAGTTTTAGATATAGCTTGGAAGTCGCAATTTAGAAATAGAAGAATTGTTTTCTTTTAAATTATCTTGAGAGAAGAAGAGTTTGCTTTTACTGTCATTATATTACGCAAACACTTTCTTTTGTATTACATAAATTTGTTTTCGAAAGAAACTGGAATAAAGTTGCTAATTTTGCTTTAATTTGAGCTGTTATATTAAGATAATATTCTCAGTTTTTACCAGTATTACCACTCCTGAAAAACAACTTTGGTATTTAAGTTCCAACAATTCAGTGACGGTTTGTTTTAAAGTTGTTTTCTCTACATTCGATTTAACCAAAATGAAGGAAATAAATGATCAAATTATTGCAAAGTGTCGGTTATATGACTCATGCCTAAGTAAAACAGTGTTATTTTTTATTTTTTTTATCAGCTTTAATATTAAAAATATATTTAAGAATTGAAGAAACTTGTCCGGGTAAAATGTGCTAATATTTAATTAATAACGTAATGAAAAACACAAATTATCGTGATCTAAAAACCAGCTGACATAAAGTAACGTATAATTAATCACACGAAACATCTCTTTTATATAAAAAGTTACCATTATATCCGGTCTATGTATGTTTAATAAGTTATATTTAATCCAATTAACTGAAACAAAAATCCGTACATGTGACAATTTGCAAACATCGCTATGTGCAATTCTCCTACAATGTGTGCTAAGCAAAAGTAGCGAATGTGTTGCCCATTGTTCAGGAGAAACCATAAAAGTAAAATAATGTTACAAAAATTAAGTTCCGCCAAGAAAATAAAATATAATTTTGCTTTTGTTAGATCAATAGCAGTATAAAATTTTATACTTTTTGATGAAATTGTAATAAAAGTCAAAAAGGTACAGTATAAGAAAAATCATTGTATATAGTGTATTCACAAACATTATTTCCACCGGAATATCCTTTGAATTTATAAAAACATGATTTAAGACGATAACTGTTAAAATACAATGTGTTTACATATACTTACTATTACCTAACAATGATTCTTTGAATAGAGATGAGGGATTAAAATTACAATTGGTAAGTCACCCGTTTCAAAGATAAACCCTCAGCTTTTGGAAATAATGTTTGTGAACGGACTATATCCGTTTATGAAAAGCGGATTTGGAAATATATAAGCTAGAACAAAATCGTTTATATCTTTCCAAATTCGTTTTTCTATGAACCTAAAATAAATGAACATTTCCTGCTTAAATTTCATCACATAAATTATACTTCAATTTCTGTTTCCAATTTGAACCAACCCACAGGCGCTCTTGTAATAGCAAACACCATTTTTGTAATATCATTACCATAATATATAGCTCTTCATATATCACAAGTACAAAATGGTCGTTTATTGATCGTCACATGTATGCGAAATCCTATTGGCCATTTCTCTCCCCCCCCCCCCCTGCCCTGTTAACAAAACAGGGAGAAGTTATTGACGCATGACTTCCAAATGTAGAGGGGATGTTGAATATAACGTCAAACCAATCACACCATAATCCGGTCTGGTGAATATGACATTAAAGTGCTTACGTACTTGTTTATACTTATTTATGTTTTATTTATTATAACTTTTCATTTTTGACAGAAAATACTCTATGTTTGTCTTTGAAATGATAATATTAATTTAGTATTTTCCAATCCAGAAAATTTACCTCTTCAGAATAATTATTCTTGTTGAATATTGGAAACTCTGTTCAGGAAAATTGTCCACATCGACTTCTATTATATAAAGAAAGGCTTAGTAAGTAGTTTAAATCCTAGCGCGAACGACCTATTACAAACAACGATTTTTTTTAATGTCCGTTACATATACGTTCTATAGCAATAAAAATGGAGTAGGTCTAAACATAATTTCTATAAGAGTTCGCTTGATATTTGATTATTGAACGGAGGTTTGTCTATTTCACTTCACTTTACTTCTGTCATTGTAATAAGTTCAATATATTTAAAACTTTCCTCCGTTTTCTTTCCTAGATAAAGTTATTATTTTGCTAATATTAAAATATTTTTTATTTCGAATTATTACATTATCACACCTATGAAACTAAAAACTAACTAACTAAGTATTACATTATCACGGAACAAATATATGTAATTATGTGAATATTGCAAAATAAGAAGTAAATTGAAAATAATGCCAAAGCGACGTGAGTTAGTGCTCCAGTAAGGACCAAAAAGGCACCATTTTGTTGTGTAATATTAGTTCTCTTTATATATGATAAAGAATAATTCAGTAAAAATAAGTTTAATTATTATTGTTATTGCTAAAATCTTCATAGAATTTGAAAGAATGCAAAATTTACGAAACGATGATCTAATTAAAATGTTCGGTAATACATATATACAACTTTTAGAACATTTTCTCAAAATGAGAGAGAGAGAGAAATGAAACGAAATTTCTGTGAAAACTGAATATTTTTTCTGAAATTTCTACCTTTCGCAAACAAATAAAACATTTTCGAAAAATATACTAAACAATAAATTACTAAAGACCATACTATAATAAATTACTAAACAACATACTACACCATGTTCCACATCGAAGTGTTAATTCAATCCTCAATTTTCCAATTAGTTTGTTTGAAATCTCCCACATAGAAAGAAGTAATTATAACACTTGTAACTTCTCAATCACGATTTTCATCCCACTTTCAAACATATACATTTCAAAGAGACATATCACATTTGCAGACAACGGTATTGTACAATATGTCTATACGTGCCAGTTCTTCGGAGTCGTGAAAATTGCACAAAATATGTGGAAGCTTTGCATACTTTCTGTATATGTGCTCAGATAAACGAATGACTGCTTACAAGATTCGAGACCACCAAATAATTATAGTAAATCAAGCTCGGAAAGGTTTTTTTTTCGTGTGTGTAAAATGTTTAGGTTTTTTGTATAGTTTTCTGATAATTTTGTTTACCTTTAGAATTACATTTGTTTGGTGAAGAAAAGAAATTGGTGAAATCAAATAACATTCCGAATTTTTGTTTATGCTCTTGAAATTAAATTCATTGTAAACTAATTTACTTTTAAAGAATTTAAAAAGTAAATACAATTATTGCTAATCAATATTAGTTACTTTTAAAGAATTTAAAAAGTAAATACAACTATTGCTAATCAATATTAGTTGAATATCATAGTATTAACTACGAAAAATTTGATGCCTTGAAATTTAATCAAAAAGTTGATGAGATTGTGATATTAAAAAATATATCACGACGAATTTTCATTTAACACAACGTGGACGTCACACGTTGTGTTAAATGATAATTCTTTCCTGTAGGATATGACAAATGAGGACCAAATATATTTATAAAATGCGTCACTTGTCGTTAACTGAAAACATTGCTTCAATGGCCTCTTGAGATTTTAATTGAAGCAATTTTTTCAGCTATAGCTTTATAGTTAAATTAATTGTCCAAATTCATTATGATCAGTGATAGAAAATTAGTGTTCCTTTCTGTTTCGAATATTATTTTACACCATTATCGAACAGTATTCTGCAGTAAAAGTCAGATAATGGCATTCGTTTTATTTCGATATTTATCCAAATTCAATTAATATATCATGGAGAAACCTCATGAGAGTAAATCTTTGAACCGGGAAATAAAATAAAATTCAAATATTTCTTAATTTATTAAATCATATGATGTCACAACATAATTAACAAAAAAACATTTTCGAGTAAATAATATAAAAACCAAAGTTTCCTCCAATAAAATCTCTTCGGTGCGCTACGTGTTAATTAATTACGTTATCTTTATAGATTGTAATATGATGTGGAGCTTGTGGCTAAATTGCATGTTTCTTTAATATCTTGCGGGGGCAGCGCGTGGCTTACCTGACAGGTTTGTACGGCTCCAGTAGGATCTAGGCCAGAATAGGCTAGTCCATTATACACACGAAAACAACCGCTCACAGGCGAAGGGGAAAAAGTATCGGCCAATCACAATTCACCTCTCAGTTTCGGTATGTTTTTATTCAAAATCCTCATTTATACAGATATTGCGCAGTGCCTTTCATAATACCTTTATTCCCTGCGCAATCATTATACTTTTATAAATAAAAAATAAATATAGAAACGCGGTTAGTATCAAACAAGGTGCTTATTAGATAACATTCAATTATTTCCGGTGAACGTTATTGCAAACGCGAAAAGTCTAATGGAACACAACAAAAAACTACAATTGGAATAACAATTATAATTCGTGGAGGTGTTTAGTATAACCACGAAGGAGGTGTGTTCGTAAGAAAGCGGAGGCTGAAAGCGAAGTTTTACTCTTGAAGATCTCTTCTCTCTTCAGTCAAGTCCTACATCCAAAGAGGAGTGGACATACAATCACGGAGCTCAAGATTCCATGCTCTTCCACTCGGAGATTTCAACTTGTGAATCTGAGATGGACCACTAATGGAAAAACATTTTTATTTTCACGACGTGCTCATCTTATCGATCAAATAAACCGCCCAAGTACATTTACTTATCAGTTATTCGCGAATACACTTCTTAGGAGTTAAACAAAGTGTGAAGTGGTTTAAAGTGGAGAATTTTATTCGTCATTATTTCTACAGCCTTGGCGTCTGTTTGCCGACTTGTCTTATTGACTTTGCTTTAGTGAGTTTTTTTATTGACAGAAACTGGTATTTCTTTAAAGAGTGTGAATTACGGAATCGGTATCGCACTGATGGAACTGTTATTTCCGATGCGGTTGTGTTAATGACAGAAGTTCGGTCGGCAAATATAATCATGTGATATATTTTTTGCGCTTTCATTTGCGAATGAACATTTCCTATACGTAAGTGTATTACAAGTTTTATCAACAAGATTTATACAAAATTGACTTGAAATAAGTGAAATCAATGACATGATTTAGATCTCTCAAACCAAAAACTGTCATGTAAAAGTGTGTAGTACGTGACTTATAGTGGAGTTTTGAAATGTTTTCAACGAACATTTTTTATAATCAGGCGGAGACAAAAAACCATCGCATGATTTCTATGTACTTTTTCTAGTGGACGACGTCTGGTGACAATTCAGAAGCTAGTTTTACTTCATTAATACGAAGCTTGATCGTTTATCGTGTATGCAACTCGAACCGGTCGGTGCTTTTTGCTGAAGAAAACGCGTTTTCTCCCAATTGCAACAAGTAATTAATAAAGCGACAAAGTGCGAAACAAAAAAGAAGTGTTAAAAATGATGAATACGGTCGGATTACTTGGGAATCTCTCTTCCTACATTCCGCACAGATGGATGTTAGCATGTGATAATAAATCCGACTCAAATAATAACGATGTACTGTTAAGTGGATACAAAGACCCTATTATTAGTCAACACACAATCCAAAAACAGCCTTTGAAAAGTGAAAAAGTTTCATCGATTTCAACTTCATCTTTAAGTATTCCGTTGATTTGTAATGAGGACATCGGGACAACTTCACTATCATCCGGAAGTAATAAAAATAGCTCAGAAAAGTATTGCTTAAGACCACGCTCGCAGAGAAGCCGAAAAATAATCGAGGCGGAAATACCGAAACGCCGATTACCAAAAAGTGCATCGCGACCGAAACCGAGACCACCTCCGTTAAGCAAATACCGCAGAAAAACCGCGAACGCCCGAGAAAGAAATCGAATGCGGGAAATCAACGTAGCTTTCGAAACCCTCCGAAAAGCAGTGCCGCTCCACGAACAAACAGCAGCCCCACCGATTCGACCGGGTCAACAAAACGTCGGATCGTGTGAAAAGTTAACAAAAATTACAACATTACGATCAGCAATGAAATACATCCGAACATTATCCGACATGTTAAACGGTACAACAACAAATTCTCAACAATCAAACAACATGAACAATATATCAACCTCAATGGCTTCAACGTCTATGAATTCGACATTTTTAAATTCGACATTTGTGGGTGACAGCAGCAATAGTAGCAGTGGCCTGTTTTTTGATTCTCAACCATCAGCACCGCTCTTAGGATTACTGACAGGTAGTGAGGGGCTAAATGGTGCAAGGACGTTACTAACGAGCGTGGGCGAAGGTACAGATTCAGGTTCCCCTGGACCAAGTGAATTTGATGACTTCTTTTCCGACGATGACGTGTGTCAATTAGATTCCCTGGATGATTTACTTGGAGTTGCTGACGTAGGTGTTGGTATGAGTGACGTAAATGCCCCATTTGACATTTGGCTCGAGTCAGATGGAGATTCTTTAACTTTTAGTTCGGACCTCAGTGATCAGCCGACTCCTTGAATTAGGTTAGTAGATAACAAGGGCTTTGCGTAATGTGTTCATATATATGTACGATTCAACAGCAGAGTGTGTTGTTTTGTTTGTCCTTATTTGATAGACTTAAATCCATTTGTGTCAAATCTCAGGAAATAAGAAGCTTTGTTTATAGATATTTTTCAATTTTATATATTTTTTATCATTTTTTCTTAGTTAGGTTGTTTGTAATATATTTTAGGTTAAGAATTATTTTGCAGCTGATTTTTTACTTTTGCAATGGTGCTGCAAAAATATACTTTTAATTCCTAGTTTTCTGTAAGGGATAGGTAGGACTATTGTACCTCGCACTTATTTTTGAAATGGTTGGTTTAGGGTATAGACATTAAGTGAGATTTGCTTGATGATAAGAGAAGGTAAACTTTTTTTCTAATATTGATTATTGAAATTTCAACTTTTAAAAATTATTTAATTTAATTTATAATCTGCTGTTACTGTTATTTGTAAAGGTTCGTCGTATACGATCATTGTTAGTCATCATTTTATGTATTACAATAATTATAGCATACACGTAATAGCTGTTTCAATGTATTTGATGTTTAAAAAGTAACTTCAATAAAAAATTACAATTATATAAATTTTCTAAAAGTACAGAATAACGGAACCATAATGAATAAACTACTTTAAATTACAATAATATATTTCTTTCATTCATTATCTTAACAGTACTTTTTATCGAAGTCTTTCAATAATACTCATTAATTTCTTGTAAAGTGGAGAAGATTGTTTTATAAGAAGCAGGCTGAAGAGATGCAGATATTTTATTATACACAAAAAAGAAGTGATTTATTTTTCATTCCAGTTTTTTATATATGCATAAATATTTTACATATGTTACCTCTTTTTTTTCTTTTGATATTTGTGTAAAATATATTTCCTCAATACAAAGAAATTATTATTTCAAATAGATACTTTATTATTTTGAGAGGTGATGTAAGTTATGTTCAAAGTAGTTCTACCAACGCAAATTATACATGTACTATTGTTATGATAATTTAAGAGGATTTCCCTCCTAGTTGTATACTATTGTATTTTGTCGTTTCTTTTGGTAAAACTACTTTCAGTATTTTGTGCATTAATATATCATTTTATATAGTTCCTGTGTACCAACTTCTATAGGTGATATCTTAAATGATTTGCCAATAAAACAATGTTGAAAGAATATAATTTCTATTATTGCTTTAATTTGAGTAACGCATAATTATCAAAATTTAAAATTAATGTGTCAATATTTTTTTTACCAGAGAAAGCATTTGGAATCAAAGTATTCTTAATATTTTTATTACACAGCAAGAAAATATATTAGAAGTGCAATTCATTTGGAAAAATTAATTACTTTTACATCCAAGTTCTTTAAAATGGTCAATTATTATGAGGCATTATTAAAAATTAAATAATTATGGTACTGAAAATTAGACCTGAAAAATGAAGTTAAATATTTTTTATTTTTATTTATTTAATTTTTTGGGAAAATCATTATCGTTATTTTATCAGGCTCTTACAAAGACGTAAATAAAATATATGAAAGTCATTTGCAAAGCTCGCGTAAAACTGTAATTATATTTTTGTAATGAGAACCTAATTTTTTTTATAGATAAAACAGTTACAACTTTTTTTATTCTTTTTCTATATATGTGTATATTTAACAAATTATTTCGAAGTTCTTAACTCTTTGCTGTCAGCTGTTCACGCCTACTTTTTTTCATCACATTTTTTTTTTATTTCTTCTTCTTCCTTTTTCTTTTCGTTCCCAACTTTAAATTCCGGAATAACATGTAAAATATTGCGGCTCGTATCTTTCGCAGATCTTTTATGTAATGATAAACAGGAAAAAAAAGAAAGAAAATAAAAAAGTAAAAGATGAGTAAGAATATAATATTATTGTCATTAGTGTAAAATAATTTACACGAAAGTTATGTTCAATAAAGAGATGTTCACAAATCTATTGACTTACGGATTATCAATTTAAAAATGTTATAATTTTCTTTCTCAGTTAGTTATAACAAAACATTAAACATAATTTTAAACTTGGTAACACTGAAGAGCAGTATAATAAAAATGAAAATCTCAAAAACTTTTTGTAACTTTTATAAAGCAGGCGTTTTTTTACCGTCACCTTCGACATAGATTTCCTGATACGTAACACAACAATTTTTAAATATTTGAAACATATATTTGAACTTTAAAGCTGTAACACGAATCAGTTTGGGGTCTCGTTTTGCCTCACACATGTACAGTTAAATTTTCTTTGTTCTCT
>JAQIWE010000381.1:0-22994 GCA_034698565.1 Campodea plusiochaeta | reverse complement strand
CGGACAAAGTTGGTGACCCGAATGACCCGGTGACCCGGTTCATCTCTGTTATTAATGATGTGCTAAGTGTAGTTAGGAAAGGCGTATTACATCTTATTTGTTTTCACATACCGGTAATAGGTGAAAAATATTTCAGAGTATAATTATACAGATCAAAATATCTCAGGCCGTTTTCATCATTTATAAATTCCATTTGACGGTCCTTATTTTCATTGCATTATGTAAATAAATTTGAAAAGAGAAAACATCGTGGGGTTTCAGACGAAATGTTTTTTTATGAAATGTTTACATAACTGTTACCAGTAATTAATCAATAATTGATTTACATATTAATTATTCTAAATAGCAATCCATCACTAATAACTACGTCAAATAAATAAATTCGATATAATTTAATTGAATATTATGTTAGTTAAATAACATGGTGACAGAGCATGGCATAAGATCTTACAGTATCACACTGTACAGAATGAAACTAATGATTACCTTTGGAAATTAAATTGTTTCCTGAAGATAATGAATTTCCCGTTTTCTGTGATTTTCTTGTACTTATATTATTAAAGAATTTTTACAATAAGTTTGACATTTTTTTACCCAACGGATCAAGAGATATTTCTCTTTACATAGTCGATAGATTTTACACAAGGTAATAGTACAAATTGGCCTGCTTAATTTCGCTACCTTGAGAAAATATGCAAATTATTCGCTGAAAAACACATATCTATTAAGTAGTAGCAAAACTGATTTAAAAAGCATGCAAATTAATTATTTTATCAGTATATCAGCAGTTGTCTTGTCTTTTGGCCACGCTTCTTGCTCTGCTACCTTACAGTTTATTTTATTGCATTTTCTAAGGTGAATATTTCCACAACCGGTGATTTTTGGGAGGTAAGAAAAATAATATGAGTTATTTATATGAAGAAGACTAATATTATGTTATAATGTCAGAAAAGTCAATTTAGCTGCAGGTAACCCTTTAAAAGATTTTCAGCAGAATTGAGTTGTAAGAAATACGTATGGCAAGGTCTACTGTAATGACATACAGTATTTAGTGAGCATCTATACAATCGGTACTATTCTGGAATATTTTGATTTTGAAGCTGTTTAATTCATGTAACTATATACCTATTAATGGACCATAAAATCAGCTTTATTCCTAAAATAATCCTGCAATACGAAAATTAAAGCTTAAATGACACTCGTTATGAAAGGTATCACTGTTATGATATTTCGGTGAAACGCAATGAACTAAAATTACTTATTTAGCATCAAATATAAATACTAGTGTAAACAAAGTTCAGTAATCTACAGATATATTGACTGAAAATTTCGACCATACTTTTTTTGATATATTTGCTTCGTTTTTGTTTTATTGTTATTGGTCACGGTTTGTAAACAATATTATGTCATATACAGAAATACAGTACTTGGGCATAAAAAACGTCAGGAATAAGTTTCTTAAAAGCATTTTTCTTTTCAGTTTTAATCAGTGTTATGATTAGACAAAATATTTCGGGAATGAGAACACTGCTGTGGTATCAATTGTGTCTGAATTATACATTGTCATCTTTCAATTTAACCTTATGTGTTCTTTGAATATTAACTCCTCAATGTTATTCCATAAATGATATCAACCTTGAAGAACATATCAGATAGGAAAAAACTTTCGAGAGCTGCAAAAATATAAATCAATGACGTTCTTATAAGAAGCTAAACGTATCTTAATACCTCGTAAAAATCAGACACTGAAGTTAAGAAAAGGTGGTATTTTCTTTATTACACCAGCTTTTAACTTGATTATTAAAATAATGGACATAATATTTCATTTTTTCCTTATTTCTTGAACTGATATCTTTATCACCGAGGAATCCAATTAGACCAAGCCACAATCGAACAATACAAACTCTACCGTAGAAAGTTGTGGTTTCGTTTAAGTATTCCTTATACTTTGAAAGTTTGCCTATTACCCACAGCAGCAGAATCATTGATGTGAATTTGGTACCCTCTCTACATCTCCCGTCATTCAGATGCTTCTAGTGACAAAACAGAAGGGATGACAGGAACTCCCATATACTCTACAGCTCCCCCAACACAAGTACCAGGAGAAGATTACTACAGCAGAGTTGCCAGACAATAATGATGTACAGGAAGGCATTAGATATAGGCATGTTACAACCCCTTGCTTGCCATTTTCAGTTTTACTTTCATTCTTCTTTGGACTTTCTTGTTTTTAGTAAGATGGGTGTTTCTGCATGGCATGTAACTTTTCCTGAGAAATTTGAGCCTTACTAAAATATTACTTTATCAAGAGCACTGAGATTTCTGGGGAGATTGCTTATAAGGTGAAAAATAAATACCGTGAAGCCAAACTTTCCGCCATTGGTGTTATTTGGATTAATGGATTTCAAATGAAACACAGAAGATTGGACTTCCATTTGAAGATTAGCTCAAAATGATAATTACATGCATATACTGGCAGAACGAAAATATATTTAAAAAGTGTTGGACATGAAACGAACTTCACAGTAGTTGGGTTGGAACGTTTAACTATAAAATCAGATTGTAAGCAGACAGCTGTTATACTACTATGTAATCAATAATATGCAGTAATTATTTGAATAACATGATCAGTAGAAAATTTAAAAGATTATGCTATTTTATTGTTATATTTTCTACTGGTAAAGCCATAAGAGACAGCTTACTATCAGTTCTTAATTTTTTTTGGAAGTTATGTCTGCACTCACGATTCACGAGTTAGTTTGTAAAAAGGTAAGTTTATAAAGAACGGCGGATAAAGAATTAATTCTGTTATCAGATATTCTGGAGTCAATCAAGGATTGTAAATCGTAAAAAGAACATCTTGGAGTGACAATATATTAAATATTATTGTTAATATCATCATTTATTATGCGTTTTTTTGACATAGTAAATTTTATATAAGAATCAATTTCTCTCAAATGATAACCGAAGCTGTCGTTGTTGCGTGAATGGGAAAATTCTGAAGTAATTGCCATCATCACCAAAACAAATCATATGCAGAATTTCTGATACCAAGCAAATATTACCTGAAAACCCGCTCAAGAACACAGCAACAAAGAAACCATTTCTAAAAGTATTTCTACCAAGTACACATGCAGTTGGCAACCCTTCTTCCATGGGGTTTGAGCGAGTGAAGGGGAGGTTTGAACATTATTGTGTAGTGGAAGGAAAACAAAGAGAGTCAAATGACGTAGAGTGGGTCGGAATTATCAGCAAATTGCATCTCATTCAAACAAAATGACTCCCATTCTCCTATATGTTCGTTTATACGCAGCATCCACGTTGTATACTGGGATATATATACGCCCTGGGTATACTCGTTTTTATAAAAGAAAGAGCGGAAGAGTTTATAGGCTTCTGGGTAACGTTCTCTTGCTTTAGCTTTTCCAAATTTACGTGGTATGTGGTTTATATCGGCAAATAACGTGAGAGTAATATATAAAAAGTTGGTCAAGGGCATAATAATAGTAAATTGCTGGTGAATTTCAGATTTTACAGGAGATTGTAAAAAAATATTGATGTGGCTGTAGAATGAAACAATGGAAAATTGTATAGATGTTGTTATTCTCAGATGAAAAAGAAAACATACTATTGATACCGGTAGTATTAGAAAAAGTGTTAATTTAAGTGTACAAACAGAACGTTGTTGCAAACTTATATACTAGAGTAATAGCTCCATTATTGTAATCATCGATGGACATTAGTGAAAATGCGATAAAATAGCTTGTTATTACAAAGTTGATGTCAAACATATGAAAATTTAGCAGTAAAATATTTTACGATCTAGATTAGTAATGCCATTATCAGATTACGACCAATTCTGATTTCGGTAATATCGTTGCTCTAATTTATGGTTTGAAAGCTTCACTCCCGTAATTTTAGAACCCGTATTAATATTTCATATATATACTGTTTTACAATATGTAATAATAAATTCAAACATTATTACATTGTGTTACATCAGCTACTGTAACTGTTGAATCATTTGTTTGCAGATGATGAGATGAGTATTTCAATTAAATATTTTTTGTGCAGACGTCTTTTTGAGCTATTCTACAATGTCATCAACCAATAAGTATTGAACCCCAAACATGGAAAGAAATAAATTACAGAAAAAACAATAGTAACTCTCAAAAGCATTCAATCTCCGCTAAAGTCCTTCCAACTCAAAGCCATAATTCTTTAACACCTTCCATCTCTTCCTGTACTCAAATATTGTTTCCAAAATTGAATAGCGTCCACCATCACCAACCAACAGTTCCCGTTTACTCCATTCACTCGTCCCAGCAGCGCTCTATGCAATTTGTGATTTAGTTTCGTAATACTTTCATAAGGAATGAACGTAGTGAGTGATATTTCAGGCGGAAACAACAGAACGTACGTGACGTTCCCAAGGACATTACAAACACGTGCTAAGAATGGAGAAGGAGATATTAAAGAAGAGAGGGTACAAAGTGATTGCGGGGATTTTAAATTGAAGGGTTTTTGGGGTTTTGCTGAAATAACTAGGTGGTTCAGGGTTCTTTCAGAATGTTTGGAGTGATGGTTTAGTTTAACAATTCCGTTAACGTAATTCGTCAGAATAGGTGAACCTTAGAGTAAATAATGGCTCTTCTGCTGTACGTAATGTGGGCAAGGAGTGTGCTACCTGAAAGATATGTTTGTAAAGTCAACCATGCTGGAACTACCTTTTTCCATAACAAAATACTTCATTTACAAGGAAAATACCTTTTATAGTCAGTTCAGGGTTTCTATTAGTGATTTATTCGCCTGTTCTGCCCAGGTAGATTCGAAGGTTCATATTTTCTTATCATATTTACATTGCTAAAAGAAAATGAAATAGAAGGGTTTTATTTTGCATGGTAGCAATCGCATCAGCATATTTAATAAACGATATAGTTTTTAACTAGTGACGTTAGTGACAAACAAATTGAGGAAACAATTTTTTTGAGTAATCCTGCTCACAGATACTTTGTAGCTGTTACATCACCTGCTTCAAACAAATATTCATATATTCACACCCAATTTACTAGTCCTGTAAACTAGCATTTTTCGAGTGTCCCTCGTATGTATGATGTATACAGTCACAAGGAGCTTGTGAAATAATTATTATATATTGGTGAAATATTAAATACGTGTATATTTACTATATGTGACTATGTCATTTACCGTAACTACCAGTGACATGAGCCACTATTATTTTCATAACATGAATGACAGTGAACTAATGCAGCACAGTTTGAAATCTTGTTTAACATGACACAGCTCAAAAGAAACTAAATTATCTTTACGTTGAAAATGTTACAAAAATACCATTGACACAACACCTCCTTTCACATATATATAACAAACCCTAACAACAATCCCCTTTCAAACAGTACGACGTGTTGGAAACTCAGATATATACCTTATGTTGGAAATATTGATTCCAACAAGTCCTTCTCCCAAACTCTATAGTGCTACGGATATCCTGTAAAATTCACATCCAAAAGAATATAGAAGAGGAAAAGGAAATTTCCGTTCAAGAAAGTTGCTTCAGATGGATCACATATCAAAAAGTAAATCCAATTCATGATGTAGAATCGTATGGAAGCATTAGAAGCGAAGAGTCTTAGTCACATGTAGGATCTGCTCTGAAGAGATTAGTTTTTGAATGGAGAAGGATTTTAAAGATAGGTTGACAAGGATGGAAAAAGAAGAAGGGAAAGAGATTATTTATTCTTATGGAGTTGTCATGCAGATGGGTGGAGATTGTTTCTTAAGGTTTCAGGTATGGTGGAATATTTTGATTTTTGGTAATGTGATAGTTGGTTGAGAATTGAGAATATATGGGGAAATGGAAGTGAATTACTGTGTATTATCAGAGTTTTGAGTAAATATTGTAAATTAAGGAAAGTGGTACACAATAGCAACATCCAAAATGCCCCAACCGGTACATGAAGTGCAGTAATTTTTGTTCACACTACAGTATTTTGTCATTATTATATTTGCTATTCTTAAACACATATTTAACAATGTGGAAATTTGTAACCTTCGGAAAGGTAAAGTCAAAATTTTAAACAGAATCTACTGCTGAATGAGTAAATATATTAATTTATTTCTACTTTACCACAATGTTTTCCAACGTCAGTTTGCACACTCATTTGTTTGTTGTGGCATAGTTTATACTCCCCACTGGACAAGTCTTTATATAACGCTGTGTTGCCTTGTAAATGACCAAAATGGCAACAGTTTTATGGTTCATTCTGTAAATTATGGTACAAAACACACCGCACTGACGATACCCAAGTTACATGTACACAATGTGGAATGGTGTATGGGAGAATATAATTATGTAAAACATTTGTATATTATAATTATCTTTTAAATTAATTTATACATTTGAATTTTTATTATGCAAGATTATTTTATTTGTCACAAATAAAAATTTATGAGTAAAAAACCATCCAAACTATATGAAATTTCTTCTTTTCTCCGAAGGAGTGGTCATGTCTGAAAACATCAGCAGAAGAAAATAATTAACCTATAGCTCCTTTTAGGTAAGCGTTGTGGACGCGCGTCGTCCGACGCGCGTCAAAACGCTCTAGTTAAGTCACATAAGAATACATGCATTTCACGGATGAGCTTTTACACTATACGCCAGACGCTCGACGCTGACGCTGAAGTTCAACCTGCTAAACAATCGCGTCGAGCGCACAGCGTACGGATCCGTGAAAAATGTCACAACGCTTGTGTAAAAGCTACAGTTGTAGCGTCGAGCGTCGTGAAGAGGAGGAGAGACTAGGAAAGTGGGGCAAGTGACCGTGAGAAAACGCGCGTCCGGACGCGCGCTTTTTAACTAGTGTACAAACTACCGAGTCAGTGCATCCGTGAACACGACGCGCGTCCACAACGCTTGTCTAAAAGGGGCTTAATATGTTATAAATGTTATTATTAAAACTTACAAATTAAATCATATGAACTGATGTCTGATAATTACATAATTAATATTGTGAAGAATAAAGAGATAGATTGGTTTTAAATTTATAATATAGTATCTTGTTGGTATTTTTACATTGGTGCAAAGACGAGCGTCGGCAACGCTACCACACAACGCTCTAGTTAACTCCCATAAGAACCCTTATATTACTTTTGCTTTCACACTGTTCCCATGACGCTCGACGCTCTCACTGGTCAGAACTGCTGGACTGTAGCGTCGAGAGATTCTAGTGGTGAAAGTTGGATTTCACCAGTGTAAAAGCAAAAGTAAGAGCGTCGAGCGTTTTTGGGGAGGGAGAAAAGTGGGAGGCATGGGAAAGGAAAAGAAGGAGTATTATAGTCTGTTGTATACAGTGGTGCATAATTATGTTAAATGACAAATGTTCGTTAAAGACGCGCGACTTTTCACACGACGCGCGTCTTTTCATCAATGTAAAAGCAACTAGTTTCTTTAACTGTCAATAGACGCGTGTTGCTGACGCGCGTCTTTTAGCCAATGTAAAAGTACCATTAGTATTCCTAGATGCTCGCATCCGCGGTAAAGTAAAGTATAGGGTAGTATAACTATGCATATCTAGTAGGGGATATATTATAAAATATCTCAAATATAACATTTACTGCACTCATTAATTGTTAATAATATAGCAAGGTTCCGTTATTTATACCGGTACTTAATATCGATAAATTTGAAGAGTAATAGATATATATCAAAGTATCAGCACTTTCAGCAGGGACAGTATTCACCCTTTGTCATGGGAAATAAAACTTGTAAGTGGAATGACTCAGAGTAGGCAATTTGGTATTATGATAGCGAAACCCGAGCATGAAACTCTTCTTTTTCATTGAAAAAGTGATTTCAAGCAACTTTTACAGCTCAAGGCGTTTTTTTGATTAAAACTTATTGTAATTTTAAATATCTTTGTATATTTTAATATTGAAAATGAGCTATATTTTAAAACGAGAATATTTTTTTTCATATTTTTTTTCCTTGTCTCTATTTTTTTTAATGTTTCTGATGTAAAAAACAACAACTGTCAAATGGAAATTTGAATTTTAAAACGGAAGATATGGAGGAATAATCCGAATAATCGATATATGTATTTTTTTAGAAATTTTGATTGAAAAAAAAAAAAAAAAAAAATTAAAAAACAGTGATGGCATAATTATCTCAATTTAGAACGGTAAATACATGAAAATTAATATGCTCCCCTAATATAGTGTAGTGAATGATGTCAAAATTTGAAAAAAAAAAATAGGATACTTTTTTAAAATTAAAGACAGTGACAAATTGCTGCTCTCTGCATAGCAAAAAACTAAAAATATAATTCCATATTTTTGAAACATTATAAATTTTAATATTAAAGTTTATCACATGAGAGCAGAATACCATATCCTGTATGGAGTAAAAAATTGGAAAAGTTTCTATATAATTATAAAAAAAATGTTTTTGCATGAAGTGTGCCATAAAATACGAGAGTACAAGTACGTGCATAACATGACTGTAATAATTTAGAATCATTGTTTAGAGGAAGGAAGGGTGTTTCTGCGGAATCTGCTGTGCTATATACAGTACAGTACTAACCAGGTACCACTCGTATGCCGACTCTTTTTTTACCCCAGTTTTTACGAAGAATACAAAGAAAATACACGGTACCTAATTATTACTTGTACTCTGCACCCTCTGAAATCTTACCGTTTGCTTCCAGAAGTAGAACGGCTCCAGATTGAGCAAATTTGTATCGTACTCCATAATATACAAATAATAATAATAATAATAGTTGAAAAACCGAGGGGTGAACCACTCATGAACATCAGTGTACACATTTCCTTAAGACGACAGTCATGGACATCACTCGCCTGAACTGCGACTAAAGAACACCCAAATCCAGTGTTGATATTTTTGTGAACTGGTTCACCCCTCATGAAAAACGTGATAAATCAGATTAGTGTTTTCCCTATTATTATTATTATTATTATTTTAGATAAATAGACATAGCATAAGTATTAATATTACTGAATCTCTCTCTGTCTCTCCATCACTCCGCACTTATTCTGTTCTGTACCTCTAGAAAAGTCGGTCTGATAATTATTTGCAAATCTGCAATCAAAATATCGCACGTGAAATTCAGTAATATTCACTTTTTTTAAATTTAATAAAAAAAAAATCATTGGTAGCGTGGTAATAAATAGTTTTACAGCATAATAAAATTATTACAAGCGTTTAAAATATGCTATTTTTATCAGTGCCCAGAGAAAAGTTACTAATATCGTGATTTCTTATTTCAGAACCGCTTTGTGATATTGTAGACCTATTAATGGATCCGGTGTAGTTTGTATAACCTAGTCAAGGTAGTGCCATATATCGAAGGTAAGATTATTTTGAAATAGTAATTCATATTCTTTTAAATTTGACGTTTTTCGCTTTTGAAATTCAAAATAGATTTGGACTTTCGTTACAAAAATTATTATATAATTAAAAAAAAACATCAAGGAAATTGTATTGAAAATAGGAAATAAAACTGCTGCAAAATCTTTTGAAACATCCACACCTTTTTCCTGATGCAAAATTTCTTAAAAATTTGCTGCGGGTCTGACGAGGAGCTGGTTCAGGAAAAAAAATCGCGAGAATCAGGCTGTTCGAGAAATTCCATAACAATAGTATATCGCTCCACTGTCTGCCCAAATGCCGATACGTTGGATAACTATATGAAAATGGCACGATGGAATATATTTTAAAACTAATTGTACAAACCATTTCTATTTACTAATATTTTATAAAAACATGAACAAGTTATTCTTATTTTATTTTAGTTTTTTTTTAGATTTTATATCCATTTTAGTCCCCCATCTCTTTCTTGTTTCTGGTTTCGAACTTTCGATCTCGATGAAGGTTTTCAGCTTTTACTGTAGTTTTCAGATATTGCTTTGTGCCCTTTCCATTCGAAAATCCTAAAACGGTCTTTGGTAATTCGTCAGTAATCTTTCACATATAAAATTAGCGAATTAAGAAGATTATTAGCGAATTAGAAATTAGAAGGCATGATTATTACTAAATTTGTAAATTAGCGAATTAGAAGGCATGAGCATATTTCATGAAAAATAAAAGTAGAACAATGAAATTCATGAAATTTCCACTAAAATAGGCATAAGCCAATATCGCTACAGGTATAGCTATAATTGGGCTATAAAATCAATAAGCAAATAATCTATTATAATATACATTTAACATAATAAACCATTTATTTATGAAATGTGATCGTTATGTTGTTAGTAAAGCATATAAACACATGATTCTATTATAGACCAATAAAAATCATTAAAATACAGTATAATTAGGTATCGTATGGATGCTGATATGTTTGTGGAAAAAAGTTTTAAAGTCGAATTTGATCATTCATTTGTTCACTTTATACACAGTACTCAACGTCACTGTACACTGTCTCCTCTCGGTAAGTAATTATGATGTAGCACTTTACTTTTGAAATTCATTGTGAATCTCATTCAAGTTATTACTGTAGTAGTGTACTTCATTTGAATTGTCTTGCAGTAAATCTTATATTTATAGTTCGCGAAGATATTCTTGTTCAGGAAACTTCACACAGTTTAGTGCCAGGAAAGTTCAAAGTTAATAAGTTCATTGAGTTCAATTGAAGTTTGTAGTAGATCTGAAAGTTCTTTCAGGAGACTTCAAACTTCTCATATTATCCATTTCACTTGAATTTTAGAGTAAATATGTAACATCCCTCTTTCTTTTAGTACATACCCAACCTCACTAATGTGTCATCGTATTGGAAAGAATATTATTTCAGGATACTGTTGTGAAATATTCGGATAACAATTCAATACGGTACCTTTTCACCACGGAGAAATACATACGCTTGTCAAAGTTTACTCTAAAATTCAAGTGAAATGGATAATAGTTCAGATTAAGGTCTCAAAGTTCGCGGTGTAGTTCAGTTCAAGTTCTCATAGTATAGTTATAGTTAATTTATTCACAGTTCTGATAGTGCTGAGAAGCTCGATAGGATTCTTATTTATTTACATTAAAATAGTTTTCGTATTATTGCGAACTAATTCAAAATTCACAAACTGAATAATACACCTGTAATGTTTCTATGTCAGCGTAATTTATATAGATGGCAGGGAAATATGACAGCTGATACTATAGAATTCTTATGGGTTCAGGATATTACTAATAACTCAGAAATACGAGATATTATGTAGAGAGTCTAAAATTTAGTTCTTATGAAAAGTTCATAGAAAGCTAACAGCGTTTACTCAAAGAAGTTCGTCTTATAGTTCGCATAGTTCGCCAAGTTCATTTTAAGTTCGTATGATCATTGCAGTTCTTTTGAATTTCAAGTTCAGATGTGCAATTCGATGCAATCTCTCACGTTGATGGTATAATATTATAATTTATAATGCAAAACAACAGATTACTCATAATTCAGCTGTAATTGTAATTGCTGCAGGGAGATAATGAGCTAATCAAATAAAAATGAATACAATTGAATAAAATCACATTTCTGTTGGATGTTTTAAGGTTTCATAAATTTGATCATATTAATCTTTGAAAACTACAGTTTAAGAATGTCGGGATCGATTTCCTTTTCCATAGAAAACTCGCCAAATCCGGTTCATCTTGATGTGGGGTCCTCGTCTGCATTTAAAATAATCATGCGAAACTTAAGTCTTTAGGGAGAAAACAATTATTATTACACTTATAGATGCCAATATCATAAATAAGCATAATAGACGTTGAATATATATTTAATATATTTTTATTATGAAACTTCATTCAAACTTGTCACAGTCATCATACAAAGGAATACAATAATATATTATGTACATTAATAATGTTTAAGAATAGGCTACATGATGATAAACTAATTGCAGAATTCGGAAATACAGCCGCAGATATTTTTAAATATGTAGAGGAACGAGAATGATGTATATGAAAGTTGTACGTATACTTATAAATGCAGAGCGATGTAGAGTCAATCTCAGAAAAGACTTCTTGTCGTGTAATAACAGAATAGTAGTTTATTATTGTTATAGTAACTTTACGATGATTCACCATGCACTCATAATATAGTCACCATGCACTCATAAGTTGCTTCATTTTACTACAGTACTATATAGAATATTATACAAAGGGGAAAAAATCAGAAAAACGAAGAAACGGAGAATTCTATTTTCGTCTATCGAAAGCTGCAATATGCGGAAGAGGAAGAAAAGTTTTATCAGTTTTTCTTTTTGGAAAAAAAAAAAAAACCAGCTTGTTGCACTATATAATTTCAATATTTGAAATGCGTTACAGCAAACACCACTTCTCGTTATTATTACTTTGTATATATTCCACTACTAAAAAAACTCGAAAAATTTAATCAGTAGTTTTTACGATATATGTTTTTTTTTAAATGACGATTTTTTTTTCAATTCTGTAAGACAAAATAATGTGAAGATTTCTCATTCCTGTATTAAAAGATAGCAAAATCCGCTCTTGAAAATCATTAAATCCGAAAAACGTCATACAGGAAACCTACTGAACGAATATTTTAAATATTTTCAGAACTAGCACATATTTAATAAAGGTACTAAATTTGAAAACTATTCAGGTATTTGAAATTAAAATTTTGAAGACTCCATAGTGTGTGAATTAATGGAGCATTTTCTTTAGACTCCGTCATCAGAAATAGCGCTAAGAACGGTTAGCATTTTGAAGGTATATGATATCTTAAAACTATTATACATTTGTCCTTTTTCATTTAAGTCATAAATGGTATCTGTATTTTTATTAAATCAATTTTCATAGGCGTTCAAACTGTGGGCTATTACTTAATCAGTTAAATGTCACCCTGTACAATATATACAAATACCGAGATTATATATAAATTATTCAGTATTACAATAATGTTATCGCTGCTACAATTACTTAGAATTTTAAAATTATTATAAATATATAATAATACATATTCACATTTCCATAATCTGTTGTTTAAAGTTCAAAATTTTGATGACGTAAATGCTAATAGTGAAGTTCGGTTAAATACGAAATTTCAAATTGCATTACTGGGGGAGAAGTGCGAGCGCGAAATTATGCATTTAGTCGTTAAAAAAATTAAACAAACAGCAGCATTCTTTTATGGTTTCTGCATATTTTATGTGGAAATGCGCAAATATTATTAAATTATTTCCCATTACTTTAAAAAAATATAAATTTAATACCAGCTCCCTAAATGACGCCTGTACTATGTATTTGTAGATGACGTCACTTAATATCATAAGAAATATCATTATTATTTAATTTCGTAATAGCCGCTATGTACTACTGTACTTTCTTGTTGCCTACATTATGATGGTAGACTTGCTGAGTAGGGGATTATTTTTCAGTCACCAGCGTCCGATAAAGAACAGAACTAATCCTACTATAGTCTATAACAGTCACAGTTAATAAGAGATATAGTCATTCTATATGTTTTAAAATAACTTTTCAAGGATACTTCGTCCTCAACTATTTTTGTATTTATAGAAGAAGCCATTACCCTGTAAGCTTATTACAAATAATATGTTTACTAGTTTACATAGTGCTGTATAGAATTAAAAGAATGCTGTAACAAACATTGAAGTGCAGTAGCTCACCAGTGGTATAATTATGCTTTATATTACTAATGACCTGATTTCAATAAGTTAGAAACTCTTCAATGTTTTTCATAATGAAAAAATTCTTAATTCACCACAGTAGTTATAGTAATACAATAATTATTCAGATAGTTTTCAATTAGAAAAAGATCATTCACCTCTGTATAGATATTATTTGTATAATGTATTTGACTGGTCATAAAAAACATAATTTATTTGAGATTGATAACTTGTAGAGTTGAGTTGATTACAATTGGGTGAGTATTCATTACAAAAGTGCAAATTTGATCTGATAAAACCTCTATTATTTCGTCTATTATCAAACAGTAATACAATATTGAGTGTTCTCAGTATCTATATGTAATAATCAGATTGCACATAATTGTCATCTGGTTATAAAATGTAACATGTCTAAGGACTCGTTTGTTAGTAAATAAAAAGAGAATTTAACTCCTAAATTGTAAAGGACTTTTATTATCAGATTATGTTAATTTTCATATAAAAATTAATATATAAGATCTAGAGTATTTTTATTATTATACTGTAGTAATCTAAACTATAGACTAATCAGGTTACAAAATCTAATTATAAAATTTGAAATTCAATTTGTATTTTTAAAAGAATTATTTAGTGCAGTATTGTATGCCAGACTGACTGGCATTTAAACAGCAAGAAGACTGTTTATCCTTATTATAAATTTTATCTTTTAAATTCAATTTCTCTCATAACCATAGCATACTAACATGACTGTATATTTTTTTCATTCCAGTGCATTAATTTTTTTGTGTTAAATATCCCAGTGAAGTGTAATTAAAAATGGTAGCTCCTGAAGTAGCTGATTCCCCAACCAAAGAGGAATTATTACCAATGAATGAAAATGGGTCTGAAAGTGAAAAAGTGAAACTTAAAAAAGAATTAGGTTTACTTGAGGGTGTCGCCATTATTACTGGGATCATTATTGGCTCAGGTAAGAATTAATATTGAATTTATTGGTTATTGTATTGCTATTACACTAGTTGTGCGTTTCTGAAACTTGCTACAATATTTTAAATAAAATCAAAATTTTAATGATTTTTAGTATATGAACTTGTTCAAAGCTGAGCAAGATTTTCTAATCTAAGGAAATGAAAAATAACAGGAAGTGAAAGTAATCAGTTTTTAATAATAAACTAATAAAATAATTTGATTTAAGTTGAATGGTTTGCAATTAAAAATTGGACAAGATTGCACAGAAATAAAATAAAATGTAACATAATTTATTATTTAAAGGTTGTGTAGTTAAGAATTGGAATTCCAGTCTTTAAATTCTGTAAGATTAATGTCACTAAAAGTATAATGATTCATAATTTATCTCAGTAAAGATTCAAGAAAATACAATATATACAAGTAGATTAAAATCATATTATTGTGAACAAAACAATTCACATTATAAAAATTTGCACTAGAAAAAAATGATAATTTATTAATGACGTTTTAAATATTTTCTTTCTAGGAATTTTTATCTCGCCAAAAGGAGTGATAAAATCTGTCAGATCTGTTGGTTGCTCACTTGTAATCTGGACACTATGTGGTTTTTTATCAATGATTGGAGCACTTTGTTATGCAGAATTAGGCACATCTATACCTAAATCAGGAGGAGATTATGCATATCTCCATGAAGCATTTGGGCCTTTGCCCGCATTTTTATATTTATGGGCAGCAAACTTAATTTTTGTGTATGTATTTTTTAGTCTTCTTCATTTAGTTCTTTTTGGGATTGATCTTTATAATGCAGGAGGAAACCAATTTATGAGCACAATAGTATTTTGATTATTTGAAAAATTCAATTAATAGTTTCAGAAAATTTTCAAAACTCTCAAAAAATCAGTATTGAAAATTTATTTTAACAGTGTGCTGATTTTGTACAAATTTACAGTTTTGAATTAGAATTCCATGGTTTCCTCATTTATATTTTCTTGTGCCCTATATTTACAATATTTTTATAACAACTTATTATATTTCCACTTTTACTGAAATTCTGTTAGTTTTTCATTTAATCTTTCTTTATGTTTCTTAGCTCTTACATTATTTTACTCTTCATTTTTATTGCAACTATAATTAATTTGACAACAGCGCTTTTAATAATACAGTACATTTATGACAATCTACAAACCAGAACACACAAAAAAAACAGAAAACATAGAATATTGTATAATACAGCATACTGAAACAGATACACATTTCAATCATATCATGTAATTGTAATTTAATTTCAGTCCCACAACAAATGCAATTATGGGTTTGACATTTGCCCAATATGTTATACAACCGTTCTTTAAAGATTGTCCACTACCAGATGTTGCAGTACGAATGTTAGCTGCAGTTGCTATTTGTAAGTTTCTTTGCAATATTACACTTTCACAGTATATTATACACTACAGTAAATATTGTTTGAATGATAATGTTATGACATTGAAAACACTCAAAATATAGGTTTATTGATTAGATTTTATTAATATCGTTTCATATTTCATTTTGTTTCTCACAATCACGAAATGTTTTACTGTATAATTTTTGGTGAACTTCTGTAATGCATGATAACTTTCTTTTCTTTCCAAGTAGATTATTTCTTACTTGAGTATTATATTGATCTCTTACTGGGTTGCTATTAGTATTTTGATGTGTTCTTATAGTGTTGGAATATTGATTACAATTTACAATTTACAAATATATAATTTTGTATAAAATGATACTAAATTTTTGTGTTGAAGATGTTTCTAAATTTAATTAAGTGATGACTCATTTCATAAATTCTAAAGTAAGATTAGGCAGTGAATATTTTAGTTTAAAGGGTTACTTGCAGTTAAATTGACTTTTCTGATTTTATTAGTCTTCTTGGTATAAATAACTCATATTTTTTTTTACCTCCCAAAAATCACCGGTTTTGGAGATATTCACCTTAGAAAATGTGGTAAAATAAGCTGTAAGGTAGCGGAGCAAGAGTGACCGAAAACGAGACAACTACTGTTATGGGAATAAAATGATTAATTTGCTTTGTTGTTTTAGTCAGTTTTGCTACTTCTTCATAGATATGCTTTGATATGTGTTGTGCAGTGACTAATTTGCATATATTAGCAAGGTAGCGAAGATAAGAAGTTCGATTTGTGCTACCATGTAGAACTTTTTCAACTTCTATAAATAGAAATAACTTTTGATTAGTTGGGTCAAAAAATGTCAAATGCTTTATAATATTATTTTAATAATGTAAGGTACAAGGAAACTACAGAAAACGAGAAATTCATTATCTGCAGGTAACCGTTTAACTGAGTACGGTATTATAATTGTCATTTTTAATGGCCCATGGGATGTATATTAGAAAAAAAAATTAAATAACATTAAAACAGTAAATCACATTAGCTTTGTGTTGAAATAGAAGCGGATGTAAGATTATACATGTATTTATATAAATGAAATTCTAAATACTACATTATATTGAAGTATTGCGAGTAAATTACTATTTAATACAAAGAAAATTTTGGGAAATCTCCGCAATATCAATTTAAATATCAAAGGTTATATTATACTGAATATTAGGGGACCATAGGATTCAATAGTCTGATTTATGTTCCTCTAATATTCAGTTTAATATAATAACCTTTGATATTTAAATTAATATTGCGAGATTTGACAAGATTTCCTTTGAATTAAATTCTAAATACTATTTTGATTGCAGCATGTTGTTTTCAATTTTTGTCCTTGATATGAATTATGAAATATTGATACCCTAATGAAAAAATGTTTCTTTCAGGTTTTATGACATTCCTAAATTGCTACACAGTAAAATACACAACTAAACTACAAGATTCCTTTATGTTTGCAAAAATTGGAGCACTAATCATCATCATAATAGCTGGAATTGTTCATCTGTGCCTAGGTAAAAAAAATATTAAACTGTTAAAAATCTCAAGTTCTGGGATCTTGCATTATTAATGTAAATATAAAAATTGATAAATATAACATATTAAGGAAGTGACTTTAACCGAGGGTAATTTGCTTTTTGATGTGAATCTCGTAAGTACATTTTCCTATAGTAAATATTATTTTATGCAATTCAAAAATCATAAAAGATTACTCTATTTGATTGTACATTTATGTATGACAATGTTTTCTTCTATGCTATAACTTTCCCTTTTTTTTCCTTTCAGGAAACACTGAAAATTTCATTGATCCATTTGAAGGTACTTCAACTGAACCTGGAGAAATAGCTGCATCATTTTATTCAGGGATATTTTCATTTGCTGGATGGTAAGTTATAACATAGAAAACAAATAAAAAAGAAATTTATCTTTCAGCAACATACTTTCTAAGTTATGAATGGCACTCACCAAGTTTCTTCTCTAAATGTTATGATTTGAAAATATAGTACACTTACTAAATTCTCATTTTTCTGATTTATTACTATATTTTGTTATAAATTTGTAGGTTTGTTCAACCAATTTTCTTCAGCAAAGAAATTACTTCCTCTTGTCAGAGAAAATTTATGAAATTTGAACATTCTTAATCTTTTTCATGTCGGAGAAAATTTAGGAAATTTGAATGTTCTGCAGTTTTCAGTTAATATCCGTAGAAAGGATTTATCAATGAAATTGAAGTTCTTGGAAGTTGGAACAGTATATCAATGAAGTTTTTACAGAATTCATCGAATGATTTATCAACGTATTTATTAAAGAATTCCTGGAGCAATAACCCACCTTTGGTGCTATCAAAATTTCGTTTTTCACTCTAAAAAAACAATTGTCAATATATTCATTTTCATTAATCTTTCTTGCAGGAGTTACTTAAATTTCATGACAGAAGAACTGAAAAATCCATTTGTGTAAGTTAACTGTAATGATAAAGAAATCAATTTATTTCTACTAATGAAATTTTGTTTACTTTTATTTCAGTAATTTGCCAAGAGCAATATTCATTTCACTTCCATTAGTCACATTAATCTATGTGTTGGCTAATGTATCATACCTTAGTGTACTTACACCAATTGACATGATTGCATCAGATGCAATAGCAGTGGTAAGAATTAAGAATTTGTATCTACATGTACTTATTAATTCAACGTTATTCACTAAAAAACGCTGAAATGTCTAAAACTATTATGCTACTAACTACAGTATATTTATCCACATTTAACTATCTGAAACATATGATTAAGGAAATCATTTCTACCAGTAACCACAAGCTTCGTAATTTGAAAATGAAAACTAGTACGATTTAACCAGAAAATGGTATTTTTGATTGTACTATTTTAATTGGTTGTCACAAATAAATTATATTATTAAATGAACCAATTAAACTAACAATACTTCATTTTTGGATGAACTTCATTTGTCAATTCACAACTACAATAATTATTGATTTTAAATAGTTTTCTTAATTTATAATAAAACCACATAAACTTGGAAAATAAATAATTATATAGTGTGGTGTTAAATAATAGATTTTTATGATAAAAAAAACTAAAAATACAGTACTGTGACACCACTTCTAAAGTTCTGTAATGTAAATATGAGCAAAGTTGTGCATTTAATAAATCTTTCTAATTTTTCTTTCAGACATTTGGTAACAAATTGTTGGGTGTGATGTCATTTATAATGCCGTTGTTTGTAGCTATGTCTGCTATAGGTGGTTTATGTGTACATATTATGACATCTTCAAGGTAAAATGAATTATAATTATACTAGATTTGCAGTAATTTCGAATCACTTTCTTTTGTACCCCTCTGAGTCACTTGGGTATTTATAAAAGGAATCAAAAGGCATTCAAAGCTTTTGTTGAAAACATTTAACATTTTGTATACACAACAGGGAGTAGAAAGAAAGTGACCCAAAGGTAAGATTCAGTATTAGTATTTCTATCAAAAACACTTTTCGGTTAAATTTTCTCTAATAATAGCTGAGTTATAAAACAAAACTTTTCACCAGGGAATTATTTGTCATTTTTCTTAAAACTTCCTCAAATTTTCACATTTAGCATTTTTAAACATGTTTAAAAAATCCTGAACTTCCCTCTAAAAAATCACTTTCGAATAAGTTTTCTTTATAAATCACAGTAGTAGATCAAGTAATAATGTTTTATACACAACTGCGCTCTAACATAAGGTAGTTCTTCCCAATTTCCTTTAAATTGCTCTAGTAACGAGTGAATGATTAAAAACTACCTTTTTGTTGCCTCAATCGCATTCACTGCAGCACCACCCATAACGCTGGTTCTGCAAGAGGACCTGCAAAATGAGTGTGGTCACTTGTGGCACCCCGCAGTTGTGGAAGTGTGGAACTACGAAATACTAAGACTGAATCTTAAAGTAAATAAAATATAATTATGAAACATGCAGCAAAAAAAAAAGGTATTCTGTTTTTTTTTAGGTTGTGTTTTGTTGGAGCTCGAGGAGGACATTTTCCCAATGCTTTATCGTTAATTAATATCAAGTGTATGACACCAGTGCCTTCGTTAGTTTTTCTTGTAAGTTTTATTCGAGAGTTCATTTGAACATTTTAGTTTGCCTTGAAAATGTTAATTAATATAATGAGTTTCAATAATTATTAAAGAATGGACTGTAGTAAGCAAGTTGATCAGTAACATAGAAGCTGTTATGATTTATCATTAATCCACAATGTGAGAAAGTATAATCTGCAATGTTTTGTAATTTAACCCAATGTAAAAGAAATTCTCAAAAACCATTTTTTTTGTTACCGGTAATAACAAACATATTATTTTTATATATACAGATTGTAATTATTTCTTATTTTATTTCAGTGTGTGTTATCATTGATTATGCTTTCTACAAGTGACATATTTGCACTTATAGATTACTCAAGTATAGTTGAAACTGTGTTCATAATGCTCTCCGTATCTGGTTTAATATGGTTGCGTAGAACACAACCAGATATGCCGAGACCAATTAAGGTAAAAATTTTACTCTCATACTTTACCATTTTAGCTAACTACAAAATGCTATTTTCTTGTTTTTGTAGATTTCACTGGTTTTTCCTGTTGTGTTCATTATAATTTGTTTATTTTTGGTAATTTTACCTGCCTATGTTCGACCTGTGGAAGTTCTGGCAGGAGTGGGAATTATCCTTAGCGGAGTTCCATTTTATTATATTGGTGTTGTTTGGGAGAAAAAACCACTTGTTTTTCAGAATGCAATTGGTAAGTTGAAGATTTTATAAATTCAATATTTTGCAGAATAGATGTATATGGAGTACGGTAATTTTCTTTTTTTCATATATGAAACATATTAACATTGATAAATTTCTTAATCGCTATGAAGCAAAATAAAATGCATAATCTTTCCAACCTAATGTTGTTTAATTACCGTATTACCAGTTTCGAGCCCTTCCTCTTATCATCAGATATTTTCAGTTCCTCTACCCTTTTTTCCATCTACTGTTATTACTGTGTAAAAGTGTAGTTAATACATTATATTGAAGTATTGCAAGTATATTACTATTAAATATATTCTTTGAATTTAAAAGTATAGTGGAATTGAAATTATCTGATGATGAGCAGAAGGATTCGAAACTGGTAATAATTAAACTATATTATGCTGAAAAGGTTACTCATTTTATTTTACCTCATAGCGATTACAAACATCCAGTACATCAACATGAAAGTTTGTCGATAAATTTCTTGTATCCAAATTAATTGCCCATGCTATGTATTTACAATAATCTATTAATAATGCTACATTGATGTAGCAGACATAGTCATTGTAATAAAAAAATTATTTATACCCCGTACATCAGAAGAGACTCTAAGAGTTTTCTAATATAACATAATATTATAATGATAACTGGTAATAAATTAGCAGTCATCAGTAAGGAAATAAAAAAGGTGATATTATAACAAAATAATATAAGCCATTTTTCAAATATCATCTACTGATGTTCTCAAAATAACATTGATAACTATAAGAAAATCATATCAAAAAGGTAGTGCAAAAATAATAAAGAAGTGAAATTTAATAATCAAGACATTTTACATGACAGAAATACTATACTTTTGGTATAATGTTAAAAATAAATGGTTAATTAGTGATTAGTGAATATAAACACACATGGCACATTACAGTTATGACTGTTTATATAAATCTTACAAAAGAAAAATGTTTTTTATGAACTTTTTAAAAGTCATAATTTGAAACAAACCTTCAAAAATGATACTTATACAAATACACCATTTCAATGAGCCACTGAATGTGACAAAATGTTAATTGAATGTAATGACTAACTCAATATTTTGTGTTTATCCTTTATTTTAGGATGGCTTACACAAGGTGTTCAAAAGCTATTCCTGGGAGTAAAAGAAGAATAATGTTTTGATTGCTTTCCATACAGAGACTATTTTCCATGAGGTATTAAAATCATTTGATTATGAAGAATGATATTGCGGCAGCTTTTTTTTTTTGTACATGGAAACACTTTGTAAGTTGTTACACGTTTTATATATGATTTCAAATAAAATGAATTCATATATATATAATCTTGTGTTTGACATATGGGTGGGAAAACTATGGTTTACAAGTCAGTAAGATGTTAAAAACTATTTAAATATTTTATACAGTATATAAGTAATGTACTGATGTATATCTTATTGTAACATTATTTTAAGACTTCATATATGTACGTATCAAGAGTCTAAGGGTTACTGCACAATTGTCTTTGACTTTGACAAAGACAAGTTAAGGGGAAAAATTAAATGAAACTTGCAGGCATCACTATTTTATATATTTTTACCTAGAGCTAATTTTTTATTGTCTTAAGACTAAAAAAATTACTGTGTCTCATTAATTTTGTATTGAAAATTATGATTATCAACATTTCTTATTACTGTCATTGATAGTAAACAGTGGAGTACATTGGCTCACCAAGAGAGGAGCGTAGAGTTTTCCAGGGGCTGAAGTTATAAAAATATTGTCACTTTCTGAGGAATTTTTGCATGCCACTTTTGTTAAAAGAAATTAGGAGTTTTAAGTGAAATTTTTTACTACATTATTCAAGAAAGTTTTAGCATTTGCAACTGCAAAAAGGGGGGGGGGGGCTCACTGCACTTCCACGAAAGTCAGTGAAAAAAAAATTATAGCCATGCAATTTTTGACATGATTTTATTTTTGAGGACAACAGGAAGGTAGAAACCAACCATGTGAATTTATTTTTCGTAAATTGCAGCTGTTTCCAAGATAATTTTAGAAAAAAATCGACCACCTTGATGTCAGAATGGATTAAATTCGCCAATTGCGCGAAAAGCGATCCTGGTGGTTGAACTAATCCAAAATGGCGTACGATGGGGTATAGAAAGCA
>JAQIWE010000380.1:0-23006 GCA_034698565.1 Campodea plusiochaeta | reverse complement strand
ACAATATTCTCCTTCTACTGAAAAAGATATGGCGGATGCGATGTGCGCGTGATCTTCACTCAACAGCATCGGTGAAAGAGTATCTTCCTGAATCTCCCCCTCTCCTCTCCCCCTCTAAACAGTTGGTTGGCCCGGCAACCGCGAGAAGGGGGCAGGGCATGCTCGCTGGTGCTTGTAAACTGTGGACATACATCGTGGGGAACCAATCACGGGACGTCTTGGGAGTGTTCATACTTCTGACAAATAAAGATGTTGAATAAGTGTACACACATGGGACAATTGCGCTTCAGTTGTCTATGATTTATTGCCTGTAAACATGTGTAGTAATGATAGTCCACCACGTTTGCCGACCGCACCCGTAGCACCATCAGCGTTGTTGCCGTATCCGTTAAGTGCGTTAAAGCAATTAAACGATTCTGGTTCTGGAAGTTCTCCCGTCTGCGGTCCGTCAACGATGTTACCGCCAGCTCAAGCAGCGTTAGAACATTATCGTTTGCAGTTGTATAATTATGCAGTTGCTGAGAGATTGCGTTTGGCACATCCGGCGTTATTAGCATCACCGTTCGCCGCAGCAGGTTTAAGTGCGACTGGAGGGCGAGCTCAAGATTGGTATCCGTATTTTAAATATGATCCAAGACTTTTCCGTGCTCAAGAAGAACCTAAGCCACAACATAGTTACATCGGACTTATCGCGATGGCGATTTTATCGCATCCCGACAAGAAGTTAGTGTTAAGTGATATTTACCAATATATACTAGATAATTATTCCTATTTTCGCTCCCGTGGTCCGGGGTGGCGGAATAGTATTCGGCATAATTTATCGTTGAATGATTGTTTTGTGAAAGCGGGTCGAAGTGCGAACGGTAAGGGACATTATTGGGCGATTCATCCCGCAAATATCGAGGATTTTCAAAAAGGTGATTTCAGAAGACGTAAAGCTCAACGGAAAGTGCGAAAACATATGGGTTTGGCTGTTGACGATGACGATTCGCCGTCTCCTACGCCTCCTCCATCTCCGCCACATCATCATCAGCCGCCGCATTTACAAGCGGCGTCTCCGTGGGTTTGTCCGCGGCCGCTACCACCTCTCCAAGCGCCAATACCGTTAATACAGCTCACTCAAGATCCCAAAGATATTAGTTCTGGAATAAGAAAGCGTCAATTCGACGTTGCGAGTCTGTTAGCTCCTGACGAAGCGTCCGAATCGACAGAAAAATCGTCGAAAATTCGTGCTACGGACGATGACGAAGATATCGACGTCGTAAGCAATGACGAAAAACCACCAGAATCGCCGACGTGGGGTCAGTCAACCGAAGTCGAACGGCATTCTCCGATTAATTTCATATCGCTGAACCGAAATCTTAATCAAATTCGACCGTTTCTGCCTTTAGGATTACCGCACCATCATTCGCAATTAAACAGTGACAGCCAAGCGAATCTAAGTCGAGTTTTCGCCGCATCGTTCGCGTCAGTAGAAGAACTTAATCGGTATTATGAACAATTACGACATTCGACGGCGCTTCAGCAACATGTTCGAGCAGCGATTTCGGCGACTTCGACCGCTCCGACCCTGACAGAAAATCTCGAAGTAAGACAAGCAGTTAGTAAACATTAGATTATCATGTAAATATTTGTAAATTATTGTATTTGGAAAACACACTGTTAAATAGCACGCTTTATATTTATTGATTATTATAATTTTCTGAATCGTATTTCTCGAATCATTGTTTTGAGTTTTAAAAGTCGCAAAACATGTAAGAAATTATTACATCAAATTATAAATACGTTTGTTGTGTAAAAGATTCATTTCAAAGTTATATATAAAATGCTTCAATTATTAAATAAAAATGTCTAAGTCATTTCAAACAAGCGTATATGACTTTTTTTATATCAAAGTATAAAAAAGTAACCTGTGAATATTTATTTTCTGACAATATAACAGTTTTAGCCGATAAAATAGGGAAAAAGTAATTTTTACTTTAATATACACTTATTTGTCTGTAATTTATCACTAATTACCGTTGTGCATAATTAAAAAAAATGGTTCCAAGAAATTTAGATAATTTTTTGTTATACTGGATCTTGAGTTTTCACAAAAGACTCTTTTTTAATCTCTCTTACAATTATTAATATTCAATTGGACGTACTGCATAATAATTATAAGTATTGTCATTTAGGGGTGTCTAACACTCGTTTTAATCTCAGAATACATAACACGGAAAATTAGGATTTCTCCAAAATGATGAAAACTCTGATACCATGAGTAAATAATTATAATTATATTAGAATCATAAACTGATTTTGAAAGAAAGAAAATTAAGTTCCTAATACTTTCTTAAATATTGAAGTTAAAAAAATGGTGATTCATAAAATCCACAAGTATGAATTTATTGCAACACAAGATTAACTGATGAATAATTAACAATTTTTAAAACGTTTAAAGAAAATATGAAGACACTGGACATAATTGACAACCTTGATCTCTGAGCCACTTCTAGATACTGATCCTGTATATCAATTATTCTATACAATGTATATAAGATAGCAACATGAGAAATGTATGAGATAACAATGTTCATGATAATGAGACAAGAAAAGGCTTTATTAATCTTACAGACATTTCAGAGATGTGTTTATCACTTTTATGTAAATCAATCAGTTTTATATTCTATAGTATTACTGTTTCTAATAACAGCTATAACAGTTAACTTACAAGCAAAATGTTGTTGAGAAGTACAGAGTGAATGGCAACAGTACGAAAGCGCTTTTATACCATTGCGCTACTGTACGAATGCGCTACATTTTAATAGTACGTATGCGCTACTTTTAATGATACGAATGCGCTACTTTCTGTAGTACGAATGCGCTAGTATAAATAAAAAAGGACTAAAAGAAATCATATGAATGCATTATTTTTACTTATATAATAAACCTGCTAATGTCTATGTTATTTGTATATACTTATTAAATTCAAATTATTTAACGAAATTCATTATTACGATGTAAATATGTTTTATTCTGTAAATCATTACAACGTATGTGTGGTCAAATAAATTTATTCCACTTGACTATGCTTTAATTAAATCACTGCTTCAGTTCACAACACCCAGTCATATTATAAACTGTGATTTTATTCTGTCTGTGATATTATTTTAAATTTTAATGTTTTATAATTTAATATCGGTTCGTAATAATGGATTTTACGCTGACAGTGACTAACAAAGGAAATGAGTCCCTTATACGAGGTGATTTTAAATTAAGATTATATCAAATACTGAAAACTGATGACATATCCTGGTTTCATATTTTCGAAAATGTGAATTACATAAATGTGAATTTGTATTACAATTTCTTAGCGCTTTCGTACACTTTTTCCTAGCGCATTCGTATGATAATTTTCAGCGCAATCGTACAGTTTTTAATAGCGCTTTCGTACGGTATTTTTATGATACAAAAAATAATTTTTTGTAATATTTTTATTTTTATTAATTTAATGAGAGAAAATAATTGCAATGATTTTTTATGATAAAAAATCGAAATCTTTAGCTTTTGGGCTACGGCCGATTGTAAACACAAAGTTCAAGGCAGAGATTTTGTATTCGAATTCATTATCCTGGGACTGTAATTTATAAGCACTATATAAATATTGAAAATTGGATCGAATTCGGCGAGAGATTAAAGGAGGGAACTATCTGACGGATATAGACATGATCGATCAATGAATCCGTTATTTTTTTTTTGTTGAAAATTCATTCAGTATTTTATTTTCCTTTAATAAAATCCTTATAATACATGTACAAAAAAGCAAAGGAATATAATAAAAAGGAGGTGATGATAAACTGATTACTTTTTTAATCATTTGATTATATACTGTTTCGATAAACCTAAAGCAACCGATTTAAAGATCTTAATCAGACTATTCTAATCATATTCAAATGGCCGTGGATGAAAAGAGGTAAATTTCGACTCTTGTACCATAAAAATACCGTACGGAAGCGCTAATAAAAAGTGTACGATTAAACGGAAAATTTAGCGTGCGAATGCGCTATGAAAAAATGTACAAAAACGCTAAGAAATTGTAATTTACATTTTCAAATATGAAAATGCAAAACTATTGACAAAAAAGAAAATATTTTTACCTTTACAATAATTTTTGAATTTCATATCGATACAAAGGGAAGTATTATTGTTTCATAAATTCCTTTTAAAGGGGTATTTTTTCCCGCGGAAAGCCATCTTTTACAACAAAGCTTATCGGTATCTAGGGAAAGCGAGTACAATAGAGAACAAGGAAAGTAAAACGGGATATGTGCGTTGAAAAAGATGGCTTCCCGCTGAAAAAAAAACAGGTTTAAAGGCACTATCAAGAACTTGCATTACCACTAAATTACTTTTGAAATTTTCAGCAGCACCATTATGTATTTTTTATATCAAAAGCAGGCAAAACAAATAATGATTCCTCGCTTCAAGAAGGAGGGAAGCGTCACTTTTCACAACTACTGTACTAATTAACAAGAGTAACGCGATCACTCACAACAGCACAGTATTAAGTTATAATTATAATTTGAAATTGACAGTCTTTCTCATATAATTACAAAAAAACTCTGATTTTGAGAATTTATGTTAGTTTATATTCTCATGCAATGCTAAATATCTCAATGAATAATAATATTACATTTTAAATTCAAAACAATTTATTCTATTAAAGTATATTTATAATAAATATACTGTTAAAAAAAGATAACGAAACGACGGAAAAGAAATAGCATTGCGAAATCCACAAAGCATCCGAAAGATACATGTAAACAACTGTACACGACTTCTACAACCCTATACACAACAGATATACAAAGAAACATGAAACTTCCTTTTCGTAATCCGTCTATTGGTATGCCTACATCAAGTTGTTCCGTTCCCAAATGTCCCATCTACTCCCTTTTTGTCGGTCTTTTGCAAGTATGCTGAAATGGGTGGAAATCCTACGTGCGTTCAATGCTGATAAACACACACAAACCAAATACTCACAAAAACAAACTCAAAACAAATTCGTTGTCTCTACTCCTCTCTGGGCTGCCGTGTTCAACAACGGCGGGACAAAAAAATGTTGACAATATAAATCAATATAATGTTCGGTGACGGTGTTATGAGGTCGTAAAATGGGTATATGGATGATAGGGTACTATATACACAACCCCCGGGTTGTAGACTATCAAATGCTGTATTTCGCCGAAATGAAGTCTTTTTTATGTTTTCATGGGGTTTGGAATGTTTTCGATTATTAAATTATCGAATATTGTGGCAGTTGTAATTTATGTTTACAATTATAGTTAATGTACATTTCGTGTGAGAATATCAGTTTTGCAGATTGTTTAAAGAAACTTGCATATTATTAGTTAAATAAGGAACTTTCTGAGTGAAAATGAAATGATATCTTGTAAAATACAAACAGCGAAAAATTCATAAATGTCCATTTTATGGCAAATAACTTTATACAGTTACAAAACATTTTAATGATCAAGTGACATCACAACACTTCTGTATTAAAGTATTATTAGAACTTTCATTACTGAAATTGAGAAATAGATTTCCTTTTATAAATAACCTTTATCCATAGAAATTAATTCCCTCTGACTTATTTTCAAAGTAATAATTTCATTTTACAGAAATACTAAAAAAACTGACAAGAAACTGAATTTGATCAGAATTAAAAAAAAAAAAAAGTTATAACACATAAATTTCAGAATCCCAGAAATAGAAAGAAAGAATTATCTTCAAATCAATGTAACTCATTCAATTCAGAAAGACTTCAGCTAAATTTCAGAAGTCCCTGTAACCATAGACTACTAATATTTACTCTGGATTATCTATCTCAAATACGGTAATTCTAATTCCCTGAGCATTCTCGTCAAACCATCACGTCTTAACGAACATGAACGTACCCGGCACACGCGTTCCCAACACAATTGGGCAACACTGAGCACGTTTGTCCGAGGTTGCTGCATCAGCAGGCCGTACGTGAGCTATTCAGCGAGGCAAGGTAAAAACTTGAGAGGAGTTGTAATATTTTTGAAACTGGATGAAGGTTATTGGAATTAGAGGAGTCAAGGAAATTGAGTAATAAGTCAAGTATTTTAAAATAAGCTATGTTTTGAATTAGAAATGAAGTAATTTGAGATTTCTTAGTTTTCCTGATCGCAGTAAATATTACATTAAATTTTCCTGCTGTCTTTCATTCCTGTTGTCAGTTACGTATAGTTTTATGGTCACAACAATAAACATTCAATATAATTCGAGATAATTTGATTAAAACGTTGAGAAATAACATAAATGATATTTTTTTTTTCATTGCTTATTAAAAGATAGTTATTTCAATTTAATATATTCCTTGTAGACCACTTGTGCAAGTAACAAAATCAATAAGAAACATTTTATGAGGTTAGCTGAAACCATCGATCTCACGAGTCAGTATGAATTAAAAAATAAAGTATATTTCCTTCTAAACTGAGAATATTAAGCTTCCTTCGTAATAAGATTTGAATTATGAAAAATGTCATTCCTTGCCAAAAATACATTTTCTTCATAAATCACTGAAACAAATTTAACGTCAAACGCTTTATACCTATGAATATTTCAAAGCACCCTTGTAATAATAGTAGATAACTGCATAGATACTGTAACGTATAATCTGAAATCTTCTCACTATACCCAAAACCCTTAAAACAAAAGCAATAAAAGCTAAATCTACTACCACTTCATACCCATATATTATAACACTTCTAATCTTAAACTACTAACTTAAGGGTTCATTATCATTATTATTATTACCCAGAATCATGTAATCCTGGGAAGTCTCTCAGTGCTCCCCCATCAGTATTATGCCACCCACCATACAGTGGCGTAGCACTGCGGGGTGGTACCAACCATGAATGGGTGAAGGCAGCGTTCACCGACGATTGACGTTGGAACGCCCCTGGCATGGCGTAGTCCATCGCTGCTACGGCCTGATATGGCAGCATAGCTGAACACTTTTTGGATGCACTGGTCACCGATTGAAATACTACGATGGTGGAAATAGTACTGAATTAGAAGCGATTAATACATATAGATAAAAATAATTTACTTTTTTTTACATGATTTGCAATATCCAATATTTATACGAAATTATTGTTTCACGGGTTATTAGACCTTTAAGTTAAGTTTGTCTAATTACATTTTCAATTCCCAGAATAAAGAAATGAGCAATTGATTTTTAATCCAATCAAATTTTCGTTATTTCCCCAGTTATCAGTGCTTTATTACTTTTATCCGGTAGAGACGAACCTCAGAGCTTTTAAGAGATTTGTAACCGCGTGTTTAATTATTTTAGCCATAAAATATTCAAACTGATTTTGATTTTTCTTATCAGTATAGGATCACCTCTTCTTTTTCAATAAATCGCAAAATACATGAGAAAGATGCTGAAATTATTTTTGGCTATCTCTAAAGAACATAATCGAACCTTGTATATTCTTTATAGTGAAGTTTATAACGACTAGTTAGCGTAATTTAGGAAATTCGCATAATATAAAACGAATTATCAACGAGAACTTTAAATATTCGATAATTTGCATCTTTTCCAATAATAATATGCATGCAAAATAGAAAAAAACACGATATTTCCCAACAAATTCCGTTATCCATCAAACACCTAATTTCAAAAATGGCGTCGAAACTTTACCGCCCGCGGAATAATGCATCAAATCACAACTATACAATTCCCGCCATTTCTATAATTACCACTAACAACAGATCCACCTATCGCTTCTAATCAGTACTATTTTCACACCTAGCACAAACCACTATAAACAAGCCACTGGTGAGAATAAAAAAAACTGTTAAGAATTCAACTTCGTCCAAGACAAGAATGGAGCAAAAAGAACAAGTTGCCATTTGTCATTCATCTTCCATCAGAGACGCATGTACAAGATGTGGGCGGGGCTTCACGTGTTCTTAGTGGGCGGGGTAATCTGGGTGACGTACATGCGCAGACAAGACGTGCATCACCTTTTACTTCTCAGGTATTATACTGTGCGAAACGGGCTACTGGTTCTGAATTCACAATTGGCAAAAGGAGAATTATTGATTCTCTGCAAGGAATGGTTCTTCATTGGTACACACTGCGCATAAGGAGGACCAATATATTGGACTTGATGATGGGAATGGAATCTTTTCCAATGAGTTTTGTTGTTAATTCAAGAGATGTTTCTAATCATATGTTGCCTATTAACATTTCTAACGGGCTTTTCGACTTACAAAATGGTGGATGGGCTGGGGAAAAGTATGTTTGATCGGTACATAAAATTTTATGGAATTCGTCCCATGTATAAGGTAATATTGTCAAAGCAAAATAGATTTTATTGTATTGAAACTTTCGTAAAAATAATCAAAGAATATTTTTACCTTCATTCTCCAGTCAAGATTTTTTATACTCTCTCCAGATTTTATAGTAGTTGATGGTTAACTCGACTTAAAAAAAATGGAAATATTTTTACCAGCAAGATCTTGATTCATTATAAATTTGTTTAAAAGAAAAGATCGAAAGCCCTTAGCCTCTATATTATTGTCATGAAACACTCATGAAATAACTTGTATTTTCTTTAATTTTTTACACTATATTTTAGGAAGGTTTAATATGATAACATTATGCACAAATTAAACTAGTGCAGTTTCATTCATATTAAAATTTCAAACATGTATAGAGAAACTTTGTATTTATTATTATAAAATGTAATATAACCGCTGTGGATTGTTATAAATAAGCGAATATTAAAAAGAATACAGTTTATCACAATGCTCTTCAATATAAACTTTTTAATAACTGTTTTATATAGGATCTAAGCTTAACTATATTTGTGAAATTTGTTATTGAATCAGTAGCTGCTGGTATTTGATTGTTGTTAAGTGATAGTCATATCACATTTCTCAACAAACACATCACCGTGAAGGTCGAGATTTTTGACTGAGCTAAACGCATGTGACCTCCCCATTTCTCCAAAGATGACCCAGCTACTGACCATTACAAAATTTCATTATTTTTTGAGGTTACACGAAATAGTCTCAATAATTCCGAAGCCATTTACTTGTTCGGCATGTAATTTCCTGTGGATGTCATATCCCACAGTGGGCTTCCGTAGATGATCTGCCGAGCCACCGTGTCCACAAAATTTCTCCTGGTTACGGTTCGTCAATTTTAGTCTTTCTATATGGGAGACCAAGTCTTTGCGCTTCAATGGTGAAACGGCCAGCACATCGCAGAGATGCATTTTTTTGCTCTTTTACAATGCGACAGAATGAAGTTGCAAAATTTTCTGCTGATACAGAAAAATCACATCCCTTTTTTTAGGATCCGTTCTGCTTGAAAGGGTTTTTCATTTTCACTAGTGGGCAGTGCCGCACCCTTACATAGGAGAATCAATGTTGGATGCTATTTGCCGGCACCTTACACTTTCATTCTGGCTGATTGCTTGCAAGTGACGAAGCACTATTTCGTTGTTTTCGTGTAAACAAAATTATTGAAAAGGAGAAAAAAATCAGGAGAAATTGAAAGCTGATTCGAGAAAGTATCTTTTTTAAGAAATGAGAAAGACATACTGTCCTTTGATAGAATGCTTTTTCAGCGCATAATTAAATTAAATTAACCTTTTTTTGTTTTGATTATGGAAATTTAATTATAAATTTCCTATGAGAGTCTCTCAGATCAAAACTGAATGTCATATACAGTCAATATATAATTGTTAAAAACATGCAATTGTTTGTTTGCCAGAAACTTTTGATATAAGGTAAGTATAACTTATTTCGAAGGTAATATATATCTTTTCATCATTGTTTTTACGTGTACCAATAAACAATAATATAATTTAATATTAAAAACTAAACCTATAGAAGTAAGCAATACACACTTTGGAATCAATACATCGAGCACTTTCCCGACATTCATTTTTTATAATAAATATTGTATTGCATGGGTATACCACACCTGAAAAGTGTAATTCTGAAACCTTATATTTCATTTCAAAAGATGCATCAAATAAAAAAATAACTTATGTACAATATTATTATTGTTTATTATTTTTTCTTTTCTTTTTTCATTTGACGAATGTTTATCTCCCAGCCACAGCTGCCTGTATTGAAACTTTTGATGACTATATTATACCATCTTTATCCAGTCATCTGAGAAGTCATCTTTTCGATGTCAAGAAATTCGTCTCTACATGTTCCACATTACATTGACATCTGTCAGATACAAAAGATATTGTCAACTCAATACGGTTCTATCAAACAATATAATGTTTAAAACCAAAGCACATGATACTGCTGGTATATAGGCGCATGATAACAACTGTAATAATTTATATAGAACAGAGGTCGTGCGTACAGTGCAGGTGACTCAGAGAGGTTTTTTTTTCTTCTTTACAATATCGTTTTGTAGTCGGTCAGTAGCTGACTTATTGCACTTGGTGATAGCAGCTTACAGTTGTTTTTATTTCATTTTGATAAAGTTTGTTTTAATATTGGTTTTCATTAATTATTTTTTTGAATCAGTATGTTAATTTCATTATGCAAAGTGCAGGAATTCTACCAGTATTTAATCTAAACGAAATCTTCATACTACACACTTTCTAGTTTAGAATGGAAATATCTGCAAAAATATTGCATTTCGAGAATATAACCATCTGTATCTAAAATCTATAATAATTATAAAATCACTAAAACTCAAAGTATTATGAATATGCTATTTTTTTTTACTTCCTAAAAATATAGTTGTGAAGTTGAGCAGAGTTTTATTAACGCATTTTAATTTCATAAATTTTGTTTTAAAGAAAAGAATAAATACAACAAAATACAATAGGGAAAACTTTTGGAATACCATTTAATTATACAGAATTCTTCACGCGTTATTATACAGGAGCAGAAAATACTCTGAGAGTCAGCAGTAAACTTGAAAGAGAGTATGGAGTCTGCAGAAGGCAACAATTTCTCTCGCCTTCTGCAGTATTATTGATCATTAAAAGAGTGGAAACGAATAACCATTATACGAACGAAAATATATTAGTACTTTCACAGAAATTTTATTGACTTTGTGCCATTACATTTCGTTTATACAGTTCATTTAATTGTACAAAGTGCAAAAATTAATGCATAAATATAATTTTTACAGTACCATAATTATATCTAGTATTCCTACTACTTCAAGTGTCGGAGTGCCACCATCGTTATATAATTAAGTTTTGAATAAATAAATTTCACGTATATTTTGTAGAATTTTTCAATATTTACATTTGCGGATCTTTATCTCTGACTAAAGTACATAATATTGTAACTTTTTCATAGTCGTTAATAATGTTATTGAGAAGTGTCAGAATTGTTTTTGATAGATGATAAAAAGTGTGCATCTAACTTCATGTCCCTTCAATTCAATTTACCGGTTTAGAGAGTTCTAAAGAATGAAACATTGATTTCGGTATTATGAAGTTAACAAAAAATTTCAGATCCATTTTTAATATTTTACTCAAATTTAATTTCGTTTACTTCATATATTTCAAAACACGAGAGAAAAATAATTAGAACTCTCATCATAATTTTCTTCTGAATTCCACATCGGTAAGCAAAAATAATACCCATCTCAGAAAGAAGCTAATAATATCCATATTTCTTCTCTGGAATGCATTAACTACAAAAGAAGGGTAAGAGTTGTCGCCATGCATGAAAATAAGAATTTTTGTAAACTTTTCTTCTCGAATGACTAGTTCGAAATCTCATAACAAAGATAAAAATGTCTTTTTGAAGAATGTCACTTGCAGAAATAAAGAAAGGGGAATACAAATGAGCGAACAACGAACAGCTTTCCGAAATAACAATGAGTTGCAAATCGATGGCCTCAAGCTCACGGAAGTAGGACCTAGAAGGAAACTGTGAGAAGCTTTAAAAGATGATACAAATATTCGGTATAGATAGGTTCTTTTTAGATAGAGAATGTTTTCAAAATCTGAGTATATGTCTAGAAAGCTTGACAGATTATGCTGGAGTTATATTAAAACATTGCACTTATTCAGCTGGTTATATATTTCAGAAATTAAAGCTTTTCATTATATTCAAGATCCAATATGGTATGGTTATAAAATTAATCTGATGGATTATTCATTAATGAAATATTCTGATCATAAAATAGAAGTACAGTACAGTTCGAATACTCCATTTTATAAATGAAAGTGAATTTGTGCGAACTTGATAAAATTTACAAAATTAGTATACACATAATTTTATCATACTTGATTTTTATCTAAATTTCGTATACCGCTTGGAAATATTAATATATCAATAATTCTGATATTAGACGATATCTATTAGCAAAAGTTCTATAAAATTTGTGGCGAAATAGGCGAAAAACAAGAAATAATGCAATATTTTTTTACGAACTTATAATATACAAATACCATCTCCAAATTTCCTTGACTGTTATTTTTACCCAACTTTAAAATTACAATCTTTCACGTTGATGATTCATCCTTATATTTTATACTCTACTCGATATCTACCGTTTATCAGTCCCAAAATACACCCGAATACTGATGAATCGTCTATACACTGCCAGAAGATATACACTCATGTAGAACGCTTGATTCAAGCTCCGACGTATATGTATATCTTTCAAATAAGTATTCAATGCATCACCTTCGTTGCCTTGATGGCAGAAGATTTAAACCAAGCAGCTTTATAGTATGAAGGCTCTTCCTAGACTTTTTTTTGCCATGCTATACTTTTGCACTGTCATTTGCATAATCCATAAGAAAGATTGCTGTACTGCATATTTACATATCTTTCCTAAATCATGCAATATTTTATATTCTCTAGACGCGACAGCATCAAGTTAGAAACGTAACGTAAAAAGCTTTGAGATATGAATATGTTGAAAGCAGCAAATTAGTATCAAAGTCCTCCGCTCAGGATAGGTGGTCTTGTTTTGAATACTAAATGATATGGTCGCAAACAAATAATAAATCAACGGATCAGCGCGACATATCAGGAAGTATATACATGGAGAGAAATTCAAGTGCTGAACGATAAAATAATGCCACAAAATATGATGCACAGCAGAGTGTGTGCTCGTGCTGGAATTGAGAGAAATTGTTTTCAGGAACAGATTGGGTCGACCTGAATCAGATCATTTTTGATTTGGGAGAAAAGTCAATATTTCTGTAAAACTATTATTATAGTTTTGAAATACATTGTTATTTTTAACATGCTAGAGAATAAAAACGAAAGTTCCATCGAAAGAACCCTGATTCAAAACCTCGATTATTGGTATATCCATAATACTATTATTTTCCTTTCTACACGTACACTATATATATCATTGTCAAATTTATAACAATGTTGTTGATACTTACAGCTAAAACAAATCTTATCGTTAATCATCGATTTTTTTATTATAAAAAAATGGTATTTATAATGGGTGTTATAATATTATACGAATGTAAGTGAGCATTTTTCACTCGATCGTTTGATGGATTTGTTAGTTTAAAATAGATTCAAGAATGATCCAAAATATTCATAATATAGAAAAAAAGAAAGGTATACAAGACAATTGCTTCATTCCATTCCTACTGTTCATTTGCACTGGTTATTTCGAAGACATTATACTGTACATAGGAAACGAGAATTAATTGTTAAAGACTCTAGAAAATCTTGGAATAGGTATCTTCGGTTTCAATGCAATTTTTGCATTGAAACCACTTGTACATAGAAGGGATTTTTTATTCCAGCAACTGTTACTCTATCATTCTATTGAACATTGAGTATCAGTATCAAACATTTGGGTTGTCCTTCGAGCTTCTTGAAACTGACACCAGGAGGTGCATAATACCAACTCCTTCCATATCTGCATCACGTACTACATCAAATATTCTCTCTTCTACGCTTCGTCTTCAACCTAACGAATAAAGAAAGACTACGAAAAGAAGAAGAAGAAGAAAATTTGAAATGGAAAAAGGAAGTTCATTTGATTCCTGCACTATTCCAAGCACGATCTTTCCCTCGAAAGTACCATCGTTTTTCACAAGGAGGCTCCACCAGCAAGATGAGACGGGAAGCAGCAAAAATTACTCAAGAAGGAGGAGTTGGGTGGATTTCGCACACAAGGCTGCCGAACTATGAAGGAGGACACACCAAATTGCGAATTAAAAATATGAGTTCCGGACTCGAAGGTGTTTTTGGGAGGAGAATCTGTTTGGGGTGATAGGTAAAGAAAAGTAAATGTTTCAAATTTCATTTTTGGAGTAACCATTTTTCCCCATTATTTAGAATAATAATAAAATATCTCAATGTAATGTTTCTTGCTCTCAAATTGTCACTTCGGATTTAAATATTGTTTATTTCTAGAACACAGCATCGATTCCACCTTTTCTCACGGAAAAGTACTTTTACAAAAATTTATATTGTAAAATTATATTATAAATATTAATTAAAGGTGTATTTTTTCCTGCGGGAAGCGATATTTTCCAACACAGCTTATCGGTTTCTAGGGAAAGCAAGTTCAATAGAGAACAAAGAAAGTAAAACGGGATATGTGTGTTGGAAAAGACGGCTTCCCGCTGGAAAAAATACAGGTTTAAGTATTATTTTGTATTCCAAGGGATATCTTCTGAGATTTCAAAACAATCCTAAAGTATAAGATTAAAAAACACCCATGCAATAACAAACCTTATTTATATATAACAAAAACTGACGATTCAAATATTTGCCTATTTTAAATATTATTATCAGAAGCTGCAAAGGAATATTGACTATAACCTTAAAAAAATAAGAAAAAATATAGGAACTACAAAATTTCAGTTAACACCTTTTCATACTGTGTGTAATGATTAGAATAGTTCTGCAATAGATAAAAGAAAATAGATTTTCGAATCCAATTTGAGCTGCTTTTTCTTTAATCTAAAGAATTCAGAAAAACATTTGATTCCATTTATTACAACATTCAATCCAGAAATTGAATCTAAAGAGAATGGTAAATAATGTCTAATAAAACCTAATTAAAAACACAAAACAACCCTTACCTTACACACCATACACCCATAATAATATCTCCATATATAAATCCTACATCCTTAAACCATATCACCGTCCCAATCAAATAACATGTTCCAATAAGCTAGTTCTTTCTGCAGCCTACTGTACCCTAATCTTATAATACCCGCTACCCTACCCTTGTGTTATTTCTGCATGGGTAAATAAGAGCTATCTGGTGATGACTGGTTCAACTATAATTTACCCTAACGAGAGTATTCACAACAATCAGAGAGATATGACGGAGGGGGGTCATCAGTTGGGTATGGAGTTTTTTATTGGTTATTTTTTAGTTTGTTTTTGGGACAATGGGTGTTATGAATATGAATTGCATTTGAATATAATTCCAATATTCCATCAGAAGGGTGATAATTCTGAATTGTTACAGTTTATATTCAGTTCAATTAATTTATATTGTCAAGAGTCAACTTTTAATTATAATGAAATAAAATAACCTCAGCAATTTTCTTTACAAAAGTTCCTTGTTGAAAGAAAGATTGTTCAAAAGTTACTCCAAGTAAGACATATAGTATTACAGTAATTTTGAAAAAAAAAAAAAAAGTTATCACAATGGAAGAAAACTGGATGAAAATTTTAGTATATCACCTGAAAAACTGAATGTCAAGTTAGTCAATATCAATTTTTGGTCTGTCCAGAACTTGCGAAAAGTAGAAATTACTACTCATTTAGCAAGTAAAAGAAATGTCAAATGCCAATGCTCTCATAATTAACAAAGAAAGAACAAAAATTGTAATCCCAAATCAAATCGTAGTCTCTTTTACTGGATTCATATCCCCACCAAAACGAACCCTATATCGTTCACTGATATACATCAATTTCCAGATTTCACACCATAGGCATGTTCTCGTCTTTTTCTGACAATAACTCCAAAACCTCCAAGTGAATTCGAAGCAGGTTTTTGTTTATACTTTTCTTTTTTACTTTCTTTCTCCCTTCTTTTACTTCCCCTTCGTCTAAGGGGAACTGTTGATAAAATTTGACGAAATTTACCAGAAGCGGTTTTTGAAAAGGCACTTTTCTTTTTCTTTTATCCTCGTAATAATTTCATTGTGCGCTTTTTTAGCTGACTGACAGTCATATTGACAGCTACTTGTGTGTCTTTCGAATTTTAAGGACCTGCAGGCTACAGAAACACTACTGTTGGGGAAAAATTAATGTATAAATGAATTAACGTCAGTTTCAGAGTCAGAGTTTTTTTTTTCGAGGTCGAAATAATTCTAGATAGAATGAGACTTCGACATTTTTCTTTACTATAAAGATTTATCTTCAAAGTAAAATATTATCCTGCTTAATAATTGATAATAGTACTACGCATTTGTAATATGATTTTATTCCCTCTATTAATTACAAAGATTAAAATTTACACTTCTTTTTTTGACAGTGGTCTTTTACAAAAGTTTGTAGTTTCAAATTTTGCTAGAAATTCTGTTTGGTTCTTTGTTATATAAATTGGTGGTAAAGTATTATATTTTTGTTCACTCTGTATAATAAACTAATAGATTTTTAGAAACAATTTAAGGAGTTCTGATTCCCTACAATTAAAAATTCCCCTTATGACTCCATAAAAGACAAATCTCAAATAGAAATTTCCATACTGTAATCTACACTCTTTAAATATGCAAAACTCCTTTATATTAATTTGGAAAAAATCAATTAATACAGGAATAAGTGAAAATAAACTGCATAGCGTAGCTGAGTCTCCCCTGCTAAATCTGATTACTTTATTTGCCTTGCGGTGGAAACGAAGTTTTATAAGGGAGTTTAGAGCGGAAGAATGGAAATGCCACTAATTTTAAATCTTGTTTGGTAAACTTCAGCATGGGATGAAGTAGAATAAATAAAAGGGAAACAGTTCTATATGTGATGCTACTGCTCAAATACTCGAATGGAGCAAATAAATGTATGAGTCAATTGGTAAATGTTAGTTGGTTGATAAATTTTCATGGCTTGAGGGTATTTTGAGGAGTTGCTAAAGTCAGCATTTCCAGCGAAGTTACAATTACTGTAATTTTCATTTTCTCTATGATGATTTTTGTATTCGTTTTATTGTGAGCTATACGAAATAAATTCATCTCTGGAAATATAATATTAACTTTATTTTTGTTTCTGTTGCATCATACTTGTATATTAAAGACATACCAGTGCATATAATATAAAGTTACTTCACATAAATATTATTCTCATCAAAGGGAATCAAATAATTATATTTAAAAATATGACTGGGAATATATGGGAGATTATTTTATTTCCAAAGGTGTTTAAAATAAATTAAAAGATGATATATCGATAAATTCAACAAAAACAGTAATAATTTTTTTCATCTTTTAATATTCAACAATTTAACAAAAAAGCTTAAGTAAACAAGAGTGATGGAGATCAAGGAAAACCGAGTTATCCCAAATTTAATAACAGAAATCTCAAAATCCACTTGAAAAAAAAAAAATCCGAACATGTCGATAAAATCTGCAGCATCAAGCAACTTTCGCCTCTGGTAGTATACCTTAGAGGGGGCTTACTAGGTATATATAGAAGCGGTTGATTAGCGCCTATTTACTCCGATTCAACATTGAATGAGATTCAACATTGTACGAGTGAGGGGTAGGGGGGATAATGAGGTAGCAAAAAGGGGGTGCTGAAACCTCCCTCTGAATATATACTCTATAGCAATGACTAACTTGTTCTTCTACAGTAATCTAATGGACCTTTTGAACACACTCTGGCCCCTCATGTACTAATGTAGTTTAGATACAGTCTGCAATGTTTTCGATGAAGTTAGGTTGCAAGAAACTCAAGTTGATTTCATTTCAATAAATAGTCATTACGGTTTCTTTGTATTCAAAAGCTCCACCTGAATTTGCTCGAAAGCTAAATATATTTAAACTGTATTATAATGTTCATTTTCCGAATAAAAATAGTCAATATCTGTTTTAGTGTGGGGATTTCAAAAGTATAATGGTGTTCGATAAAATAATACATTCCTCCTATTTTTTTTAAATAAATTCTTAAATTAAGTAAATAAGTTTTATCTCATATTTTCTAACGTACAACATTTCTGTAAATTAATAGTCACACAAAATAACAATGCCAAGCTCTATAAATAACAGAGACTAAATGAAATTTTTATGATATCTTCGATCTTAAAATTCTTTATATAACAATTCACATCCTAAACTAAAACGAAAGCTTCCTCACCCCTCAAAACTATTTTAATTTTCAATTTCATATTCGTATTCTCTCACGTACAACTTTCCCGAAACCAGTTCTCCACAAAAAATAATATTTCTTAAGGACATGTAATTCACACATCTGATAAAATAAAGTAGCCACGATAACAACGCCTGTTTTTCTCTGTAACAATGTAATTACTATTCTTATACAAAAGGATAAAATTCTAATTTGTGGGGCGTCAAGGGCTCTTGTAACTATGACTCCTAATAAATAACAATCATCTGATTTATACATGTAGGCTAACTTGATTTATGTTAATTTTAGCCGTGACAGGTAAACGATCGAGCTCAACTTGGGGGGTTATAAATTCTCAATCAATTATGGGGTGACCAATACCGCCTTGGATTATAAAGCACTTTTCACTTATGTGATTAGCGTAAAGGATAATTTCATATGGAGAGTGACGGAGCTCCAAGTGTAATTGCTAGCAATCAGCCAAATTATTCAAAATAAAAATATGGCGATGGGTATATAAATCAAGGGGAGTACGTAGGAAGATTTTATAATGTTGATTATTTTTTCATAAGCTCATATTTCCCTATTAAAATTTATGTTATTGAATAGGTGGAGAAATATTTAAATTCTCCATGTTTTCATTGATTCAACTTTATTGCTGTAAATTATTGTCATCCAAGATATATATTTCAAAGTTGCAGAAGCCCATTCGAATCTCCTATCTTTTCTCCACTCATTTCTCCTCTGGAAAGACCAGTGAAACTTGAAATAAAATAATTTTTAAATCTAAATATCAATGAAAAAAAAAAGATCATTCTATATGTGGTAAAGTTTTAAAAGGCAGCAACTGCATCACCGTAAATGTTTTCCTTCTTTAAAGTTAAAATATATTGTACATATTCTTGTCAAAATTTTCTGACTAACCACTATCTCAACAATTTCCAATCAGAAATGGTAAATAACACTTCAACAACAAGTTCATTTTAACTATTTTCCACAGTACAGACGATATTATTTCAGACTTCCAAAATCATTGAAAATAATGCCGCAAATCTACTCCCCATTCTCCTTATGCCCCTTTAAGTTCTCCCAGGTATAATAACTCCTCTTTTGACTTTCCCCCTTATTATATCACACGATACGAGAAAACGAATAAATATTAATAAACCTCCCTCATCGTAGTCGACCGCTGCAATTAAGATCCACTGCAACAGTTAATAGGTGATGCGGGATGATGAGACTCCATAGATATTTATATGTTGTGATGGATTCCACTTATGTAAAAGATATATGAGATCTATACAGGTATAAATTAAGGGGGTTAGAACTGTGAATTATCTGTGATGTATTGGTCATGACAAATTCTATGTGAAGATTTGAGGCTGTTTTGTGTAACGTGTTTCAGATGAGCACGAGCTGGTTTTTATGTGCAATACCGTAATTCGTGCTGGATTAAATTAATTAAAAAAATATACTTGCACAGAGTGAGCCAGAGGGTATAAAATGCACAATACTAAAATAATAATAAGCAATGTAAATACAGTTTTATAATGCTCTACATGCAATATAATTAATTGGTATGGTTAGGTCAATTTTTTTAAGTTTATGACAAGTGCCAGCACATCTGAAGATCAAATATTCTAATTTGATTAAAATGTCTAATATGTACATGAAATGACAAAATACGATCAATTACCCAGTTGAATAAGAAATATCTAGTTCACCCACATAAATTTTTATGTATTCCTTTTTTTCATTACTTTTTGATACACTTTTTTTTAATACCAAAGGACTAATCTACACTGGAAATAAAATTATATGGCAATGTAATCATCAACAAGATAAATTATAATATTACGAAAACTAAATATATGAAACAACTAATAACATCATCTACAATAACAAGGAGGAATTACATTTGCTCTGCCCAGTATAAGAAAACAACCTTTACTAATAATAAACGTTCATAATAATATTTTTGTGGTGCTGTAAGTCTACCCTCTGGCAATATGGAAGATTAATCCAGTTATTTTGTACGGTCATTTACCGAAAGCCTTCTGCCCTCTCAATAGCCTATACAGTATACGTGCTGTCAACACCAGTAACAAGAAATAATGTACTGTGGAATAAAAACAGCTCTAGAAATACTACACTTTTCGGTGCTTTTAATGTCAGCGTTCTTTATTAGATTGCGAATATAGTGAGTTAAGTGCTTGCTATAGATGTTCAGTGAAAATGCTTTTAATTGTGGGTTTAAAAGGAGAAAATAAAGTTGTAGCTAGGTTTATTTCTTTGCGACAACAATAGCTAGAAAAGAACATGATTCAATGAGAATATTAAATTTCCAAATACTCAAAATTTAAGTACAGTGTACGGTATACAGGTTTTGAATTTGAAATTTTGAATTCGTCTTCAATGAAAAATGTTCGTGAACATTTTATCATAAATAATTAAAAATTACAATTAAATAAGTTCATAATTTATGTAATATACACCGATAACAAAAATAACAATAAGAAAAAAAACTTTATTTCCCTCCTCTCATTATTGCAACAAGTATGACAAATCCTATCCTTGCTGAACAGATTTTTTACAACTCTATACTCTTATCGACTCTAATAATCGCCAAATCTGAAAATCCCACAGCTATTGGGTTTTACGCCTACATTACAAATTCCTTCCCTACTTATAGTCACCCTATATCTGAGATATTCTCACCCCAGTAAAACAAAATCTTTTTCAGAAGAAGCCACTGCTTTCAATCTCTTGCAAGATTAGGTTCGTCCATTTACAGTCAAACGTCCAAAAGTTAACTATTAGTCTCAGTCAAAATCAGTCTTGCCAGTATTTTGCAATAAATGATAAAAAATGCAGTTCTACAGCCTTATTATTTTATTGGCAATAAATAATAATAAAAAAATGGTTGAATTATCTCTAATGTTCAACACGCTTTTCAAAAATAACGATGTGTCACAGTAGCTAAAACTAATTTCACCAAATAAAATGAAAAAAAAAAAAAAAAAAAAAAAAAAAATAGATACATCTGTAATCTTCTTTTTAAAATATTTGAATCCCTTATTTCACTTTGAAATCCAATAATAACTTTAACAATCTTTTGCCAAATCTATGTTTTTCTACAACCCCAGACAAAAACTATTTTCATCTTTAAAAAGATATATCAAAATTAATAAATTAGAAAAAGTATTAAAAAACAGCTTCTAAAACTATTACCCCTCACATCAATAAGTGACCACACTTCCTAAAACGTTTCCATACTGTACCCCATATAAATTGGGGTTTCACAAGAAGATATCCTCCCGCCCTATATTTTTCTCCCGTCATCTATTTAACCCCCTGGACCAATATGAGTCATGTCACACAGTATGGTTTCATTCATTTTTATATGTGGAGTAATTGAGAAACGGTCACTTCCATATATCCCTGTGATTTAGTACTGGACGGAGAAAGATTGGACCGAGAAAAAAGGAAATATAAGGAAATTTGTAACTGACAAATATACAAGATGGTGCACAAATCAGATGGTTCTCTCAGATTTTTCTTGGGAAAGATGCTGACTTTATTTGTCAATGTCTCTTAAATTCTTTCTCTCTTTCTTTTTCGTTTCGCATGACATTTGAAATTTCGCAGGTCAGTTATGAGAGCATAAATAACATCTTCAGGACTGGTACATATACGTTTAGCAAAGAATTTTAAAGTTTTTATTAAGCTTTATTTAATTTCGTAAAATGGGAAATAAATAAATAAAGAGTTGAAGTGCTTATCCTGTAGATAGGCATCCCATATTACTTATCTGTTAGTAGGTTGCATACACGTCAGGAAGTCGAAGATAAAATCCCTTCGATTCAAAATGTATTTTTTATATTATTGTGAAAAGATAGCGGAGTATGTTGAGAGAAGTCTATCTTTCTTTGACATTAAATCTCCATATTTACAGAACGTCGTTCTAGGTGTCTTCATCTTTAATTGTAAATTTAAAAACTTTGTTCTTGCATAAGTTTCGGCAACATGAAATCGATTGCAAATTTAGATTCTAAGTAATATACTTTTATAAGAGCTCGCGCGCAACGAATAATGCAATATTGATTTAAATTATTTATTTCCTGTTGTACCGTACAAGACTAAAAACAATATTATTGTCTTATACGGTTATTACAATTATTTGTTCATACGAAAACCCGTTATTGACTATACAAAATATAAAATGAGGACATGCTGGTGTGACTAAAGCAATTATTTATAAAGTGACGCCAACTTTAACTTCGTTGTACTTCACCGTAGAGCCGCGGCGTAAATGATCCTCCATTATATATTATTGTACATCTACTATACGTTTGCAACCCACAGAAACTTATTACCATAATTTCCACTACGTACCGCACGATTTTACAAGCATTTTGGTTAGAAAAATCGTGATAGAAAAATTACATTTTTTTTGCCTAAGTGTAACCAAATATATGAAGTGAACAAAATCGAACATGAATTACCTTAATTTTACATCATTAGTACCATTGAAATATATGCCCGAGGGATGAGGAAAGATGCCGTTTGGTGGGGAAAAATAACAAAATTTTATATAGAGAGGCCGAGGAATTATCTTCCAAATAGGGTTCCTACGAGACCGAGACCAAAAAGCCTGGTCTCGGTCTCGTTTTACCATGCCGGTCTCGGTCTCGACTTAG
>JAQIWE010000379.1:0-23030 GCA_034698565.1 Campodea plusiochaeta | reverse complement strand
AGAAATTAATGGAAGAGTATTATTGGAAGATAACTATATTACTAATATACGTAAAGGATATTAATAATGTACGCGAATATACGAGATTAATATTTCTTAATATTACGACGTTAAGTGTCGATATTTGGATTTTTAAGCAATTTTAAAATCAAACAATGCCTTAATAGACTCATCATAAGAACAAGCTGGAAAAATTGTTCACTGTTGTCTAAACGTTTTTATCTACAGTATATCAAAACTGTTATGAGGTACTCTAAATGCTGAAACCATACAGATCAGTGCTATAATTTTTCCAAATACGAAGGCTAGAAAATGGTTACATGAAAGAGAATACCATATTGACATACGAAGCGTCGAAAGAAGTTACGAGAATAACATTTTGACATATAAAGTGTTGAAAGAAAGTTTAAAAATCACTGAAATAATATTATTGTATACACATATCCGGCAGTTGTCAAGTGTTATTGAAAACTAGACTGTACTCCAATTTAAAATACCATATTCTGATATATTTCTGACAATTCAGTGGTATACGAAATCTTTCTAATTCGAAACTACAGAAAGAAAGCTCGATTAAAGTTGGGCATTATGCAGTACTTATTATTACATCACAACGTTTCGTAGTTAATAGACATGTACAGTTTTCTTTAAAAATAAAATATATAATAACATAATTATTTATAAAGTATATTTATGAATAATATCCTTCTATGTATTTTTAAAATGTCCTCTAATCCTCTTTACGTGCGTTTTCCACACTCAAATGTTGTTCCTGTCACCGTCCGTGAGTTTTCGAGAACACAAGAGCGGAATTATTTGTACTAAAATATCTTTTGTTTAGTACAGAAGAGCAATAAAGTTACTTTAAATTATGGTACATAAACATTCGTGCGAATGAAGTTATTTTAAGCATTTTTCTTCCGTGGATCATTTCTTTTTCAGATCAATATTTTTGTAACAATAAGGGGAAACTGGAACAGTATAAGTTTCCTGTGTGTTCTACATGTAAAGATCATCGTAAAATTAATATTATTTCATTATTTTTTTTTTTTTTTTTTTACATTTTTCTCAAGATTTGCTGTCTCGGAATAGCATTCACATCAGGGAAATCCAGGATGTGGTGCTTGAAATGACCAAATTAATCTTCAACATCGATCTAAAAAATTTCTATTAAGAATTGCTGCTTTTTCTAAAGTTATATATAAATGTTTGCTTAAGCCAAGTGTTTGTAAGCTGTCATGAATACATTTCGGGATTACACCTTTTGATGAAATTACAATTGGAACCACAATAACCTTGTTCATCTCCCAGATGCGCCGTAATTCTTGTGATAATTCAATATATTTTGATAACTTTTCAGTAACTGTTGATGGTAAATTATTTGTATTTGGAATGGCTATGTCTAGTAAATATGTAATTTTATTTTGTTTGCCGGTTAACGTTATATCCGGTCTGTTATGAAAAATTATTATTATTATTATTATTTGTTCTGCAGGGTTAAAAGTCATGATTTTTTATGACATATTCCTTTATGATGACTAAATTACAAGATTATCATCGATCAGTGTATTACAAGCAAGACAAAGCATTTCTTTAGATAGTTTTTAAAAAAATTATTTGATCTCTACAAATTGTCTTCTCTATGACATAATGGTACTATTCCTAATTCAAAATCAAAGAAATGTGCTGTTAGAAAACAATAACATTGCTTCTGATTATTTGGGAATTTTCAAAATCTTATTGCCCAAGTTCTTTTTAAGATATTATAAAAAATAGTTTTATTGTTAATAATAATATTAGTAGTTTACCGCACTAGAGAGGTTGAAGGAGTCGTTTGAAAAATTAGAAAAAATTGGGCACGAATTCATATGGTTTTACAACCATGTGTATGTTATTAAATTCGATTTTCATTGTCGAAATTTCGTCAGTAACATGTGGAGTGAACGTATGGAATTCAAACTAAATGCTAAAAGGTTCCTAGTGCTTTGCCGGATAAAAAATAAAATAAAAGTATGCTCATTTAGATCCGTTTTGGACATATCTATATATCACCGAAATGCCTGAATTACATCAAAAGGTATCTCACTTGCATGAGAGACTAAACAGAAAAAAACATAACAGCAGTAAACAAAATGATGGAAAAAATATGGAAGTAATTCATATTTCGTAAATATATTCACCGACCTGAGGACTTTAGAGTGGAACTCCCAAATTCCAATTCAAAATGGTGAATTATTTCATTGTTTAAAAGTGGTATATTCATGAGACCCCATGACCTGATACACTACTTCTTATTTCAACGGAAGCCAAAAGGCACGGTCATGGCCGGTGTTTCAATTTCAAGGAAGTATATTACAATGCAGGATATTAACTTTGTATTTCACTTTAAATTTGGAAGAATTCGAATTAACTATTTATATTACAAAAAAAACAGAGGTTGTATGGGTCTCGTTCAAATCTGAAGTAATTTCAGGTCTTTCGAAAAAGAACAGTAGTATCTCGCTTGTTAAGGTTTATGCAATAATTTCACATTATATAGCAGACAAAAATTTGTTTTAAACCTGTATTGCACAGTACGTGTAGATACAAAACCTTAATGTTTTAGGCTTTTGTTATTGTATAAATACAAAGATCACGTAATTCAACTTCCATTACAATTGTAAGGAATTCGCGCCATTAATAAATGCAAATACACAAATCTCGAAAAGTAAGAATAGAAAATTCATTCTCTTTAAAGCTTGAAAAGAAGGAAATACCTTTAATTTGATGAAGTATCACGAAACAAAGATGATTTCTCAGATTTATTTTCCATCAAGAACTCATTACAAAATAACTTTTGACTGAAGTGTCGCTTAGGTCCCTCGCCTGCACAGCAAAGTTTGAACAAAACATTTAAATAAAAATAACACCTGATAGTTTTCTTCAGTAAAGTCATTTTATTGTACTTCCTATCTGGAATTTTCGAAGATTCGAAAAGATTCTGGTGTGTGGTGGATGTAGAATTTGTTAGGAAAATTCTGTTTTATAATTTATATACCATATTGTGATGGAAACGTTTACATTTACATAATCTTTATATATTCGTTGCTTTATATTATAAAAATGAATGGGGTTCTCTTTTTTTTTGTTGTTTTTATAAAATTAAAGTGGTATTTTTATCCTGCTTGAAGCCATCTTTTCCAACACAGCATAGCGGTTTCTTGGGAAAGCGAATACAATAGAAAACAAAAAAGTATAACGGGATCTGTGTGTTGGAAAAGATGGCTTCCCGCTGTAAAATTTTTTCACAGGTTTAAGCACGGTTGATTTTAGGGAATTATTATTTCATCATTTTAGACTATAAAGTTTGGATAACTTAATTTCATTATACATTTCATTTTGTGAATGTTTGAATGTATTGTGTACTTTATAAATTTTCCACGTTTTTCTAAATACAATACCTTATACATCAAACACTGACCTACAGCAAAAAGAATATTTATAATTGAAACAATTCCCACATTTTCTTATAATCGTGATTTAATTTATTGTGGTATAATATATGGGAACTAAACAATGAATATATTTTTTACCACACAGAAAAAGAATAAATAAATTTGCAAAATATGAGACTTTTAACAATAACACAGATATAAATAAAATCGCTAATTTCTGTTACATTAAGAAGAATGATAATATATTTCAATGATGACAAAATATTGCTCGCTTGTTTCAGTTCATTTAAATTGATTTGATTAATTATGTTGTTTCACATAGAAAAAAAGTTAGGTCAATGCAACAATATTTCCAGTACAGAAATTTTACAGAAGGCGACTTATTTATAATAATATATTAATAATACTGAGACCGTCTCCAAAAACTGCAGTAATCGTAAATACAGGACATTAAAAAAAAGAAAACCAAAATGCGAAAAAAAAAAAAAAAAAAAATTAAACCTGCATTTTTTACACCGGGAAGCCATCTTTTCCAACACACATATCCCGTTTTATTTTCTTTCTTCTCTATTGTACTCGATTTCCCATGAGACCGATAAAATGTGTTGGAAAAGATGGCTTCCAGCAGGAAAAAAATACTCCTTTAACAAAACAAACCATTTATGAAAATGATCAACAATAATAAATAAAAATGGTAATGAGTTCTCAATTTATTTTACAATACAATCACAGCTCGCACTCAACAGTGAGTGAAAGAGATCTAATCCAGTTGAGTAGACACGAAAACGCTGATAATATTAATTTCTGAACCGCTGTTTTACGAAAATGTTATATATATGAAAAATGGTTTTACTACGTGATATTTGTAAATTCGCGAATGATTTTAAGGTCATCAGTGCAGTTCAAGCAGAAATGCTAAAAAAAGACCTTTCATACACGTGCTCACCTGATATTATGATGGTATCGTATTGTTATACAGACATCACGTACTGTTCGTCCGTATACGCGGAAACTCAGTATTGTTAATGGAAGAAATAACAAAATTGTTAAGTGTTAAAACATTTATTACTTCGAAAATAAATTAATTTTGGTTACTTTTCAATATTATTTGTTATAAATTAAGAACAATAAAAGAGGATCGATTTTTACATTTCTAGTTTTCCACAATAAGGCGACTTTTGATTATTGTGTATATGATCAGAGTGCAAAATGATATTATATAGTAAATGTTAATTTGTAATAATTCCAATATTATAATATTTAAATGTATGTGTAAAAAGGAAATTGTATACATACATATACTGGAATGAAACAGGAAAACGATAATAAGTTTCAAATGGTACACAAATTTGGTCATGTTTAAATTAAAAGTAATAAACTGGAATTATTTTCTTGCTGTTGTTAAAAATACTTAGAATGAAAAGCACTATACATTTGATTTCTGGTGACAGTTTTTGCTTTTTTTTAGTAATTTATGATAGTTTATATCTTCTGAATATAAAAAAATACAACCATGTGTACAAAGAAAAATAATAATAATAAAATGTCATCTGTAAAATAAGAATAAAGAGTAAAATTCAATCTTTTTCATTTCATAAATAATAATAAATAATTAGAAAGTGTTATTTTTCATACCCATATTTCATATCACTTTGACATCACATACGATGTCAACCATTCTATCATAATATAGAAAACGAAATGAATGGAAGATACGGACAATAAACAAGGTCAGTACAGGAATCGGAACATTAATATCAAAGCAACAATCATCATGCGTTATTATCAAATCTTATCAAAAAGAAAAAAAGAGAAATAAAACCTGCGCTATACGTAAGGGTGTGACGGAGGAAAAACCTATCATCACCATCCCAATAAATCTTATAAGTTGACCCACATTTTTAAAAGTTGAAGATTAGTGGTAGAAATAAATGTTGGCCTAAGTTCAAGGTCACCTGGTTCAAGAATTCTATAATCTTCTTATTTTATAGGTAGGGGATAAAATAATGTATACCTTTTTATAAAGAAGATTTCGTGTGAGGATGCGTCCTCGTTTTTTATTGATATTATGTTGGGGTAAATTTGATTCATTTCTTCCTGTAGGTTTTGGTAGTTTATTTTTAGAATATTTTTTCCAGGAGAACCCATTGCCTATTCTTTTGCAGTAGCATTCGATTTGATTTAGTTGTGTTACATTTATAAATATCGTTATTTTTATACTAACTGCGATCAATCAGCTTGCACAAGATTTTCTTGCCTAAATGCAGGTTACCAACTTCCCTTACTTTCGCATTGGTGCCGAAGAGCTTTTCTTCCATAATTCAATTCCTGATTCTGAGCTACACATAATATATTGTATTAAAAAAACACGAGTTCATCTTGATGTCCTAGAAAGTTTTTCCATGAGCAGTTTAAAACCTGGCTCAATATCGGAATAAAAGCATTATTTTAAGACCTTTTGGAAGTAATAGTAAAAATATTGATTTTATATTTGCATGTTCGATAATGTATATAAAATAATTAATTAAAATTTGCAAACTTATTTAATTTCTGCGATGTCAACACATTTTATATCATAGCAGAACTTCAACGTTAGAATATCAGATGACAATTTTTTACATTATAGGAAAGTAATTATTTTACGTATTGTAATATGAATTGAACCATAAAAGAATAGCACATGCTGTGGCCATCACGTTCGTCGTATCGCATTCATTTACATTAGAATGGAAGATTTGTGACAAGAAAAGGAAAAAAAGAGTCATTTGCATCAAATTTCATAATTATGCGAAATTATATTGATCTTAAAGGAGTATTTGTTTACAGCGGGAATAATTTTTTCCAACACACATAAGCCGTTTTACTTCCTTTGTTCTCTATTGTACTCGTTTTCCCAAGAGACCGTTAAGCTGTGTTGGAAAAGATTATTCTCGCTGTGAAAAAATACTCCTATCTTAACAACTGCTCTCGAATGTGGTGTGAAGAGAATCCTTATAATTTATAATGTGATGCACATTTTTCTTTTGGAAAGGTTAATTAATCTCCAACAAACAAAATTTATTCAACAAAGTTATGAATTTCAACATTTTTTTTATTCATTAAAGTATTAATGTTAACGTAAATGTATAATTTATATGCATGTAATAATAACGATAGGATGCTATATCTAATTGGGTATTCCTCAATTTATACTTCGATTTTTACTATTTCTCTACTTACGGTATTCTGGTCTATCACTTTTACAATAGATAATGTAGAATATTCCAACAAATTTCATATATATTTCTTTACCTCCGAATAGCATAGTCTCCTGTTAACTATGTAAAAAGTAATTACTCTGCTTCATTTTAATGATAAATTAAAAAAAAATATATTCTACTATTATTTTAAATTAAATTATTAGAAGCTTGAAAATGAATAACTATAAATGAAATGATTTAACTGACGAACTACTTCGCTTTGGAAAAATAAATTAAGAACAAGAAAAATTTCGGCTCAAGTGGGACTCGAACCCACGACTTCGATCTATCCAGGACCTTGCTCTACCAACTGAGCTATTGAATCCGACAAATTTTTCTTGTTCTTAATTTATTTTTCCAATGCAAAGTAGTTAAGTAGTTCGTCAGTTAAATAATTTCATTTTATTCTACTGATTGTCAGAATGTGGAGAATAGATTCAGTTACATTATCTAATAGAAGATAAACTTTCAAAATTAAATGATTGAAGAAAATATTGAATTTCTACAAATTATTTCATGAAATTAAACAGAAACGGTAATGTTGTGCGAAATTGAAAGTTTCTGACAATTTCGATATACTGAAAATTGCGAGTGAAAGTTTCTTTGATATTTCATAAATTCTGTAAACTCTTTTTTTTTTTCTATATGAAAAACCCTTCTTTATGTGGCATAAAAGTTTTGATAATGAGAGTATGGCAAAAGAAAAGAGTGAGAGCTGAACATTGGTTTGCATGTCATTTACTCTCACGTGTGACGCTTATGAGAAGACGCACCCGAACAAGGCGGAAAATTGTTTTGATGAGCATTTAGGTCATTTTTACAAACAATAGCTCACAAAATGATTTTTCGCGTTTGACCAAAAGTTTCACTAAGAAAGCTGAGGGGTGTGCTATATATTTCACTTTGGTTATTATTCTGATGACAAGTGTTTTAGAATAAATTGGATTCGCTACGGTTCTCAGCATTAAATAACGCCGTTCTATTACTGTAATTTTCCATTTTTTCTTGCATCTGTTAATTACTATAAAATTATTAAAATTTCAGAATCTCTTTCCATCATAGGTATGTTGACCAATATTAGAGAAAATATTTTAATTTTGTAATGAATTGCAATTTACCGGAAACCAATTTCAAGTTACTGGTTGGTAAAACATCGTTTATTTTAAAAACTTCTGCTGCTGTATCTATTCTTGTATTGTTCACTACAGTGCCAGTTACCATATTTCTTGGACCATATGAATAAGAGTCTAACATTTTCAAAGAAAACTCATGGTAATGTTCTGTTATGTTTAGTTTCTACTATATACGTTAACACGTTCAGATTGTTTCCGTGAGGTAATATCATGAGTGATGTGCGCAAAACACGATTCATATAATAAAACATTTTCTGTAACACTTTAATGTTATCTTTTTTGTATCAAAATGTCTTTGTCCAATAGTAGTAATATGATAGAAACAAATTTTAAGTTTTGATAGAAGCCGGTCATTTGATAGATAGTTCTCTAAATTTACAAATAAACGTTCTTTTCCATTCTCAAAATATGTTTTGTAGTTGGTAATTACTAGGCATGAAGTAGTTTTCCAAACAGGGTCTATGATATCACGAAGTTCTTGATTATTTAAAAATTCAGGAACATTATAACGTGTAGAACCACAATACAATTCGAATAAAAGTTATTATACACAGCAATAGAATAAATCAGAAACATAAGAAATTTTTATATCGGTAAGATGTGAACCGATAGTAATCATTGCTCAATAAAATTCCACAAAAGACCAAACTAAAACACTTATTATGCAAAATTTCAAGTTAAATCGTAGAATTGACGACCGAAATACAGTTCTCTTTGTACGTCTAGTTGATTTACAGTAGATTACTTTTTGAAAGTAATGCTTTATATATGCTATCACCGTACTGAAGTTTGTTAAAATTGCTGCTGTAATATGAATATACAGAAAATCAACAACATTTTGTGCAAATTATACAGAAAAATCAACAACTATACAAAAAAATCAACAACATTTTGCGCAAAAAGCAAATAACCATAATGGTTTTGTATGTTAATTTTGTCTGCATAAAACAATGTAACTATATCTTTCTTATTGCGTTTAATTGTATGTTTTCTCTCCCTCTTTCTTATTGTGATTTTCATACTTTTTTAAAGTAATTTCCGTAACTTAGTTAAATTAGGAATTTAATTAATGCCACTAAAACATATTCAGAAAAATTATCTGAAGGGCTCGTAATCAAGAATTCCAGATCATTTTTTACAGTAACATAAAGTAAATAATATTTGCGGTGTATGCAATTCCATAATAATATACTAATGATCTATTGATCTTATTCTTCTACAATATCCAGCAGAGAAAATGATACGATTGCATCAGCATAATGAATTATCTATTTCTCAACATTTTATCTTTTTTTAGGTATTTACTAATAATTTGTATGTTATTAACAGAACATGAACCATGCTACTGTATCTTCTCCAATGATTTCCTGTTTTAAAAATTGCTACCAATACATTTTATTACAATACAATATGATTATAGGAAATGTGAATTAACTGCCTAGCTTTTAGCTTTTTTTTAACCCTTCATTCGCTCCGATCACAGCATTACTTTTTAACGATTTTCGTAAAAATCACTAAAACGTGGTTTTCATTGTCAAATAAAGTCTAGCAATGCTATAAACTTAAATAATACTGCTACCGTAAAATATAGACGCAGAACTTCAACTTGAGGTAAAAAATCACTACACTTAAACTGTTTATATTAAAATCATAAAATCATTGTATGTAATTATAACATTTTATGTTAATCATCAAATATTCTTAGAACATCATACTTCTGAGCATTTTTTTTTTTTATCTCACATTATAATTATTGCCATTTTTAGAATATATGAGTGTGTGAATAAGTTGACAAATACTATCTCTTAACTCAAGTAAATTAGTAGAACGAAAAAACAGAGCATATTTTATTACACACTTTACTAAAATAAGCACGGCATGTTATTCGTCAGTTAAGTATACAGAAAAAGATGTCTTTTCCAGTGATTTCTTTTTACTTTCGCCTCCAACGGTACAAATACTATATAACTATATACAGCACTACCATGCATGAGGACCGAAATGATCCTTTGTATTTGCTGTCGTATTTCAAAGAGAAAATAAACGTCATTTGTGGATAATGTCAAATTTCACTCGAATTTATAAAATATTAGTTTAATATATTAATTTTCTTTTTATGGAATCCAACGCTACATTACTGTAATTAAAAAGGCATTTATAATTCTCAATTCATGTCTATTGTTCTTTAAGTCAATATAGTAAATTATATATCTAAGGAGGAGTTGCTTTATTAGTGCAATTCTAATGAGAATAAATGACTGATATGAATTATTTAAGGTTTTGAGCATTCACATCTATTAAAGTGGTATTGAAAAATGAAATATTGTTCATATTATTATCTCAATAAAATCATATCTACAATTATAACTAGAAATATAGTGAGGTCTGTATCACGCAAGTCTAACATAACGGCAACTTGCAAATGCATAATTATACCATTTTGGGAAACACGATGCCTTTAGTGATATATTTTTTTAACATAAAACGTAATATATGAATAGCTATAAACTACAATTTATTCGATTTCGTAATATTTCATTACTCATCTCAATTCAATATCTCCATCATTATCGTTCATTGAAATGAACCAAATGAAGTTGATATGGGCAATATTCGTTAACAGGAAGAGATCTCCTTTCATTACTAAACTTAAATGAAACTAATTTTTCGCAAGTTTTCATTTACTTATTTTCACAATCTATACTCCAGTACTGATAATCGCCAATTTTTCATTCATTTTCACTATTATTTCTACATCTGGAAGCTATATGAATTTATTAATAAATAATAATGTATGAGTAGTCAGTACTGAATAAGTTAACAACTACCATGAAATGTATGACATAATAAATATCGCAATATAAATATAAATTCGGTTTTTATTCTTTCACAGAAGCTGAAGTCCATAAAAAAAATTCATAACTGTCCTCAACACTTCCCCCAGATCCCCATAAACCTAATGACACAGAGAACACAAAATACTTGAATGAGAAATACCATGTCTTAATTATTATAACACGGCGAAGAAAAATGACCTACAACTCAATAATATATAGACATCATCAATAAAACACATAAAGGGAATTTGTATATATTAAAACAAGTTTATTCGTCCCTGTATATTTATACGCTTCAGAAATCTTCGTAAATGAAACAACAAACCGTTTGGTGTTTGGATGTATTGAAATAACGGAATGAAAAATCACTCAATATAGACGCTCTGGGTTGTAAATTTACCATTATTACGATATAATAATAGTTAAAGGGTTACCTGCAGCTAAATTGACTTTTCTGATATTATAACATAATATTGGTCTTTTTGATATAAATAACTCATATTATTTTTCTTACGTCCCAAAAATCACCGGTTGTGGAGATACTCACCTTAGAAAATAAAAGAAAAAAGTAGCAAGCGTGGCCCAATATGCAAGGCAACTGCTGATATATGAATAAAATGATTAATTTGCATTATTCTTAAGTCAGGTTTGCTACTACTTAATAGATATGTGTTCTGATATGCATTTTTCAGTGAAATTAAGCAGGTTGATTTGTGCTACCTTGTAGAAAATCTATCGACTATATAAACAGAAATATCTCTTGAACCGTTGGGTCAAAAAATGTCAAACTTTTTGTAAGACTTATATAATAATATAAGGTACAAGAAAAGCAGAGAGAACGGGAAATTTATTATCTGCAGGTAAGATTTCTTCACATGAAATATTCTGAGATTCTGGTGATTTTTGCATAATTTTATGTTACATCGCGATTTATTAAAAATTCATTAATAAATTGTATTTGTAAATAACATCTTTTGACTTCTGTTTGCTGGTTTTATTGCAGTAAGTAAACTCAAGAAATTTCCATCTTAATTCAAAATCAATGAGGAATAAATACTCATATAAAACCAATAAAATTAAGCAGTGTCAATTAACGTTGCTTGAAAAAGAAAACCACATTTAAAGGTAACAAAATCTTCAAAATACATATTATACCACCCGGAAGCATAACGGAAGCTCACAGAAATCAAATACCTCATTACAACCTTCAACTAATTTTAAACGTAAAACTTGGTTGCAGAACAAGAATTTTAACCATCAGAGTTAATAATCTCTAAAACGGTGTGATATACAGTCATTTAACTTTTACTCATTTTTTCCACGTGAGAAAACAAAGGAGACGAATCGGCATCCGAAACGAAGAATATGCATAGAAAACGCATTTTCAAAATAACAGTGGATAGTATACCTTTAGAGCCAGAGAGAGAGAGAGTTGGCAGTTGCACTATTGTCATCTAGGGGGCAGTAGGGTTTATCTATTTAATAAGGTATCTCTCTTTCGAGTGCAGTTTAGTATTCTTTTGACCGAGTGAGAGACAAGGTACAGGAGCAACCCCCCCGTATCATAAGTGTCAGTGTGTTATTGTTTTTATGTTATTGTGTTGTGTTTTTATTTGTGATTGTGATCTTTTGGTTTTTCAGTGAAATATGGTAAATATTTGGATTACATTTGTGTTTTTGTTGTCGTGATTTTATTTGATTTTAATCATTTTTATATTTTCAGATTATAATCGATGTTTTAGGATATTTTAATAATTTAATGTAATCTTATATTTGTAATCTATTAAATCTAAGGTTTTCAAATGTTAAAAATACTTAAATAAGGTAGTTAAATATATTTATTAAAAAATATATAACAATTTTAAATATATTTGATAGATGTAGGTCTATCACTTAAATTTAAAAACAGCAACTAAGCTATCTTGATATTAGAATACTTTTGTGGAGACTTCAATGATTGAATTATACACTATCATTCAATTCAATTATTATTTATTTAACAACGTTAAGACATGTCTTCGTTCGTGTAAACAACTAATTATCTTTTCTAACCATATTTACTAATTTGTTCAAACTAACTATTTTGTATATATTAAATTATTATTTATTTGTAAAATATATTATTAAAGGTCTATAAATTTTAATCATGGAACAACAATAACATGTCTTAAATATGCATCTACAATTTTAATATTAATATGTCTAATTACTTAATTAGAACTTCAGTACATTCTCTCTTCTTAACTAACATTATTGGTATCGTTAAATTATTGAAACCCCTGTCGATAGATCTCTCATTCTTTCTAATAAACTGTAATACCGAATGCATAGTTTGAAAAGTATTTAGTTGAAAGATAGCCAATCATTTTTACTGTTGTTTGGCAAAAGAAAAATGGAATTAAAACCAGAGGATTTTATGCATGGCCCGTAGGTAGTTCGAGAAACCTTTTAACCTCTAAATTCTAATGTAATCTTCTCAACTATATTTCTTGATAAAGACCCAAAAAGGAGTGGAACGAGAGGAAATAACTGTATATTGAATATTAATAAATTTTAGAATAAATATTATGTATATTTGGAATTTATTTTAATAAGATTCATAAATTAAATATAAATTCATAAATTATATATTAAATTAAGGTAATTTCAATAATCATAATTATATTAGATCTCAATTGTTTATTTTGAGATATAACATAGGCTAACATTAGCAAAACATTCGTTTTATATTTCTACGTAAATAAACGTATAAACAATTAAGTAACGTATCTTATTAACTATGTTAAGTTATGAATCTAAATACATATTTAGTTTAATTAGTTATGAATGAAATTTAGCAAAATTTCGTTGACATGACCACCATGAAACTATTTACTCAGATGTACAATTAGGTAAATTAGATAAGTAAACAGAAATCAAAAATTTGTTTCCGTTTTCGAAGTCACCTTCATCGTAACGAACATAATCTGTTTGTATTTATTTATTGAGATTTTCATGAAATTAGATTTTGAACTTGGAGAGCCTGTAGGGTATAAATATTTTGTCCTTTTTGTACATTTAAAAATTAAATAATTTATAGATAAACTTTACAGTGAGTTAGAATACACGACAATGTCGATCAAATCTTCTTCGAATATTTTCTTGCTTCTTATTTCACAATAAATGAATATTTTTTCATAGAACGAGCTCTTCAACTGAATAAAATACTCCTTTATTCTATTTTTAGAGCTCCCTTTTTTCAAATAGTACAAAAACTTCTACTACGTATACTGGTATTTCTAATTTGATTAATTTATTTCATGTTTCATTTGCGCATGTAATATGCTAATAGATAAGTAAAAAAAAAATACAATATCATTTTTATTACTTATGTTTAGGGGAGAATTCTATACAAATAATGTAACAAAATTAGTCACATTTTCTTTATTGATTATATATCATTATCGATAGTGCTGGAATCATCTTTATGTTTCAAAAATAAATATTATATGAAATATACATATTATATTATAGCATCTTCCCAGCATTAATTTTTCTTATATGAAAACAAAAACGAACGCTTCAAATATTTTGTTTTGTTTTTCTGTATCGATTTTGAGTATTCTTGCCTTTGATTCTCTACACCCTCTCTCATAATTTTATATAATTAGATCTCAAGATTGTTTAAAGGATCCTCTTTTTTATATGTAATAACCTAGAAGAATCTTCCAAGGCTATAGGATAAAATAACACATTTTTAGGGAATAAAAATAAATTATCAAAACGTTCATTTATATTAATATTGATTAATTGACTGACATACCAATGGTTTAAATAGTGTGGTTTACGTTATAAATCCGAATAAAAGCAGCAATTTCTGTCAATATTTCTGCAAAGAATGATTATCTATTATCAACTATTGTAACAAATTTTTAGTCTTGATAAAATCAAAGGTTCTTTGCAGAAATATTGACTGAAATTGCTGTTTTTATTCGGATTTATAACGTAATACACACTATTTAAAACATGGATGAATCCGTCTCTTTCAGAAGAAATATACCAATGGTTGTTTCATATGGTTAACTTCACAATGCGACTTTTATTTGATAGGAAAAATTGAGAAATAAAAATATATCATTTTAATTCCCGAGAAAACTTCGAGTTCATTTAGACACTAATTTTTTTGTCTTCAGTAAAAAAACACATTTAATTTTTATATGGCTATTATTTCTAAATGAAATAAAAAAAATCATGTTTATAACTGAAAAAATTAGACTTTCAATATAACTACTGGTTTGTCTAAATCAATATGACAGAAACACCCTTTGCGTATTAAATCAAATGTACAGATGAAATGTTACATCAAATCAATTTTCTATTTCATTCGATTTAGGAAAAATCTCTAAAAGCATTGAAGGATCGTCTGAACTGATATCAGTGACATTTACGTTTCATAATGCATTTATCTTCTTTAAATCATTTATGACATAAGGAAAGTGGAAATTTAGGAGAAATTATGCCTCTTCCATTTGTGTACTAATTTAACTTTCACGTATTAAATATCATGAATCTTGGATTTGGTCTAGTAATCTACCGTACTGTCATTTTTCTCCATTGTTTAGACGCAATGAGAGTAGAAAATACATTTTTATTTGTGGTAAAAATGAAACACTGTAAACTCATTAAGACGACTATTATTTTAATTAATGCTTTCTCATAAATCAAAATGGCAAATTATCTCGGTAGTATAGTGGAATTACAACCGCTTCAAAAGCGGGAGACCGGGGTTCGAATCCCCGCCGAGATGCCAAATTTGATTTAGAAATTTAAGAATTGATAAAATATTGAAAAGAAATAGTGGAATAGTTTATTAATAATAAGTCAACTAGGCACTTGCGAAATATTTTTTCGACTTTACTGCACACAGTAACTATAAATTTAATAAATTTCTAAAATTAAGGAGGGAGGGTACTACATGCTGTACGGTACTTTAGAAGGCATTAATTTATTTTTGCAATGGTCGATTGATTATACTTTATTTTTGCAAACTCAAACTGTTAGAAGATTATTACAATTTAGCAAACTAACGAATAATGATTAAATATTACAAAAACATTAATTTGAACACTTAATGATGATCGTATAAAACTAAATGTCATAAAACGTAACTTGAAGATAATACATTTTACAAACTGAAACTTTTTAACTTTCACGATTAAAGTACAACACTGGAAAGCTAACGTGCACCCTCCAAACTTCGAAATATCATTATTAATACAATGTATTTCCTGTAAATGCTTTCTTATGTAATGCCGTTAATGAAAAATACCTTGATCAGAAAATGACACTGTGTGGCCTAGTTTGTAATAATTACAATATCAAAGAGTTATTCACGTGTGTCATTATGGATCAAAGATCACAGACTCTTCTTAGTCGTGTCACATGTATAATATAGTTTTTTTACTATTATGTGATGTCTGTGTTGTGAAATATTTTTTTAGTTATTATTTTGATACTATTCTTTCCATTTTTCGAATTAATTGTCGATAGTTATAGTGTGTTAGTGTTTTTGATATCTCTTAGTTATAGTGTGCTTTTGATATCTCTAATTTATAGTGTGTTAGTGCTTTTTATATCTTTTTTGAAAGAAAAGTGCTAGTGACAATGAAATTACATTCCAAATCAGGGAAGGTAATTGAAATTAAATTGGTGAGCATATATTTTCAGAAGTTCCGTTGAAATCGAAAAGTAATATTTTGAATATTGCGTTTCTTTCATTCTTTGATATTATCAAATAGAGGGTTCACATGCTCTAAAATAGATTAATATAATTGAAATTCAAGTTAATTAATTGGAGACAAAAATATATAATATGAAATCCCTTCTTTCACACATAACAGCGTTTCTACATTGAAAGTAACTTTCACAAAGTTCAGTTTAATCATTCCTTACATTTCTAAGTATTTTATAATCGTATTGAAAAAAACTTTATTTAATCTGAACACTAAAATGAGATTTATTTATTCAAATTTCGAATAAATGTATTACTTCCCTTGCTTTGTGTTGATTATGAGAATGAAAGTAAACTGACTTAGTAAATCAAAATAATAAAATAATAATTATTGTTTTATTACTTCGGATGAGATTTTCCGTAAAACCGTAGTGAATACTGAAATAAAATAAGAGAAATGTCTGTAATTTTTACATCTGAATTCTATTTCTGTATTCCTGGTTTACAGTATTATAATTCCATTTTTGTTCAGCTTTTGTGCAAGTTACTCTGTGTTGATGGATAGTTTCGAAAAAAAAAAACTAAATGATTGTTTTCTGTCACACTATGCTGTACTAAATGGAAAAAATATAAGAGAGCTTATGGTATGTACTCTAAAGCTAGGATATATTTTATTTTTAATATAATTTTTTTAACCATTCATGTTAGCACAGAACATCGATTATCATATATGCATAGAGGAACCAATGAAAGCTGCTAGATTCGTTTTCCCTAAAAACAGCTATCTCTTTATTTTGATCGGAATGATATTGGTCATCTGAAGTAAACTTTGCACTATCACTGCTCATAGAAACGTGAATCATTTGTGTTCAATGAATATTTACTCCTGTAATCCTGATTTTTTTTACGTTTTGTCCACGAAAGTTTTTAAAGTCTGTTTTATAATCAAATGTAGTCGATAATAATCAGATAACTTTTAGCCAATGAGATACAATGACATTGGATTTTTACTTACAATTATGTTCTACGAAAACACAAACACATACTAAACTGAAACCCATAATAATTATATTCTCTATAAGGTTATTTTAACTGTCAACCACGTTTTTAAATTTCAAAACCCTCAAATTTTGCAAAACTGGAGAACAGGTAACTTTAAAAAACTATTTAACATTAATTAATTTCTCTTCCAGTTTTCCAAGATGTTGAAGAGCGTTCCCATCGCAGTATTAGTATGCTTCTTAGCAGTAACATTAACAACAGCTGATAAACCAGAAGTACCGTCAGCAGATCCATCAGCAAATACTGTAAAAACCTCAGCAATACCAGGAAACGCCAAAGCATTACTGGAAGTAGCAAGACAAATTGTCAGCAGATCAGCATCAGTTAGCGAAGTGTTAACACTTAATCTTACAAATTTATTAATCTTACTGGTTTTGAAAGCAATCGCATTAGGTATTGGTTTCTTCTACTTCGGTGGCAACAACCACGGAGGCGGTTACGGAGGTAGCGGATATGGTGGTGCGTCTGGTTATGGTCCATCTGCAGCTGGAAGTTATGGTTATGGTAGTGGTGGTACTTCTGGTTATGCCAGGAGTGCGGATGGTACCAAATCTACTCTGGTTTCTGAAAGTGAAGTTCTGATGATTTTGACTTATCTCATGGGTTCTTCTGATGGAAATTACGAATGTATGTACAGAGTCGCTTGTGAAGATCCAACAAAAGCAAAGGATTACCTCACTGCTTCTAAGATGTTGATGAAAGGAGCTAAGTTATTCAAGAGGTAAAATATTAGAGTTTCAAGTTTATAAATTTGATGGAATGAAAACAATCCACAAATCAGTAAAAAAAATATATGCATTACAGTTTTGAAACACAGTTGCCAAAGAAAAGTTACAAGCATTCTGGGAAAATGGATTACTTTCCATTTCAACCATTTCTGTTTTTAGATTTTTGAATATCGGTGAGACTCCACCCGTGTTCAAATGTAAGAAATGGTTGAAACTTATGAAAATACCGTTATTTCTGCAAATTATAATTATAGAAAACCTTTCATAATTTATAAAACGGTATCACTAGCTTGTGAATATGAGATGCTAATAATTACAGTAATTACGTAGAAGACGTATATAACAAGTTGTGAAATAGAAAGTTGCTAAAAAATGATATAATACTCCTATATAAGTTTCTTGCAAGTTATGAGATAATTATTTAAGCTCGCTAAAAAAAATTAAGTGAAGAATGAAGATGATAAAAATTGGTTCCTCTGACATTCCTTTATTTCCGTAATTAAATAAAGACTTCGGTGCGTTGCAAGATGAATTTTTATTTTGTTACAATAATGAAGTGCAAGTACTTTTTTGAAGGGTTATTCCTATAAATGAATCAAATATCAGTTTATGCTAAATGCAAATTGAAAACCAATGCTTTACTGAATATACGGGGACAGTCTTCGTAATCAAAGTAAATATTTAATAATTTATATAACTATCAATAGTTAATGATGCCAAAAATAAGGTATGACAATATATTTGTACAATTATTACTGCGAAAATTTAATGTCGGATTTATTAAACAAGAACGATGAAAATGGTACTGAGAAGAAATGATCTAGTAAATTTCGAAAATACTTATGATATTTCGAATTATAAAAATAAAATTGATTTTTTCTTTGCGTCTGTAAAATATTTATATGCAATTTAAACTTTTTATGAATTTATTAACGAATGTTTTTATATTAACTAGCTACAGGTCTATCGGGGATACGACCAAAATTGATTACTTACATCGTTTTAAGTTAATATTTCAAGAACTTTTGTTAAGTAGCTTAGTAAAACAGGCAGTTTTCTTTTTTTCGTACTGTTTCGTTAACGTGTTGTAAATATCCATACATGTGAGATGTGACTCGCTCTCTACTCATTCTTATTTTATTTAACAAATCAAATGCACAAAATACTTAAAACCTGCAATCCAATAATCCTAAAAAAAATTCAAATAAAAAAACTTCATTTAAATAAATTCACATAGTAGGTCTTATCGTGATCAATTAAGACCCACTAAAATCACGAGGAAGAGCGGAAACAAAGTTTGGTAAATAAAAATCCATTATAATATTTTTCATGACCGAAACGGTTTATATTAAAACGAATATTGAACCAGAAAAATATCAACACAATAATTCAAAGCAAATATATCTTCTATTGTACCGTATTCTATTTCAGTAGTCTTATTCAATCGTTCGTTCATTTGCATATTTCATTCTTTAGAGGTTCTATGATAAACATTTTGTCCAGTTAAGTTAGTAGGTAGTATTATGATTCTGTTATTTTCGTTTCCGCTTTTAGTTTTCGACCTACATTGTTGGAAAATACCTTTGAAGACTGTTTATATTACTCGTTAACTTTTGTCTGTCGGTTGGGATGCATATTGCACAGGATATGACTCTCCGGGACATTGGGAGTGAATTCAGTAAAATCGCGCATGATCAAAGTTTATGTTAAAGTTTTAAGACCTGGGTAAATGAAACAATCTAGTTAAAAGAGCATTTCAATTACCTATTTTTCTCTTTGTAACAAATCGCCAATATTATTTTTGCATATTTGTTATGTTACTTTTCGAATGACTTAAATGATGGTTACTTACTGTGAAAAGTAAATTTCTTTTTGTAATATTTTCCTGAAGTTAATTTTAGTAGTTGTTATTTGCCGAAGTTTGTGGTATTTTACCAACCATCACACCATGCTTACTTTTGAATACAGCTAATAATAAAGGATTTGTGTTTTTCGTTATTTAACCCCTGTTATGACGTCAAACTCATTTCCTTTATCTTCTAAATCTATTCACGCCATATTTCTTGCAAGAAAACATTTTTTTTAAACTATATAAGTGAATATTGTATTTTGTAATGTCCATTAATACTACAATGCTGTCGAATTAATAATTCTATGAACTCGTTTTGGAAAATTTGTGCTAAAAGTTTCCTTTGTATGTCTGAGTTTTTATAATTATTCGGCCCTTCGAGAATTTCTCATCATAACATTTATTTCGAACTGAATACGCTTATATTTATCAATTTTAAATTTCTGTTTAAAAAAAACTGCCTTTTTAAAATACATAGGTATTCAACTATTTGTTTGAATTTCTAAATTATATTTTTATACGTTGAAATATATTATAAATAATTTAACTAATATTAGCGATGAGGAAAATATTTCTGCATTGATCTATAATGAAGTTTTAATAATTGCCAAATGAAAAGAAACCGTGTCAATTAATTAATTCAACAAAACCCATTAAAAAGTCATCACTTATCATTCCATTTATAAACAAAGTAAGGAATCATTTTTGATGGAAAAGAATATGAGAAAGTATACAATTTTATTAAGTAAATATATATTTTATAATGTATTGGATATTGTCTAGAAGAACACTTATTCTATGATGAAACAAAAGATGTCTTATGTTACATAAAATAAATCACAGCAGTAATAGCATATATGAGAATGGAAAATAAACGTTTAATGGGAAAACTTTATTTATTTAATTTGAAACTTTTAATTTTTTTTTTTTTTTTTTTTTTTTTTTTTTTGAAACAGCTAGAAAATTTTCATTTGAAAAAAAAACAGAAAATTCAGCCTTCATCGTATAAATTTTTGTATAAATTTTTTTCTAATATCTTATTTCCTGACCTTTTCAGATTCGTTCCATACAACAGCAATTACGAACACATTGTTTATGGACTTCAGCAAGCAGTAGAACATAAACAAAACGGTGGAGACTGTAAAGAAAAATACGAGTGTTCGGACGTACCATCTATTTAATACAAATAATTCATCAATGGTTTCTTCTTCTCACATAATAAGTGCAAAAGACTGACACACAATTACTTTTTACAAATATTCTGAACAGTTTTGGGCCTTTAGAAAAAAAGACTTTTGGGGGGAATGGCAAAACGACAAAACAGAATTTTTGCGAAGTCGTATTTAACATTCTTTCCAGACTTTATTTTGTATATATGTTTACAATACAATTTATAACCGTGATAACTTGCACATTTGTAATTTACGAATTTGGTAAGTTTATATAATGTTTATAATTATTGTCTGTTAGCATTATATAAATTTTTGGGGAGAAAACATTCACAGATTAGGGTGTGTTTATGAATATATAGTTAGCATTTATCTTATTTAAGAGAATTTCAAATAGAACGTGTACTACACAGATTAGTTATAGACACTTGTTATTCTTGTACACTTTTTTTCAAAATTAGGTAATTTTGTACTGTGTCAGGTTACTTTTGATATTAAGTGCTGAATAAAAATATACATATTTTCGCTAAGATAAGTTGTCTACATTCTCTGGAGTTAAAGTAAGAGGACGCTAAATGAAATAATGATACTGTCATACTTTATAATTATTTTTGAAACTTTCATATACAAAATGACAAATTTTATTACATTAGAAAGATCATAAAATATTTTAACAAATGTTCCACCTTCGCTTCTCGACATGGGAAAATAGTATCATCAATATTGTTCATTTCTATCTATTTTACAAATCCTGATAAAATACCATAAAAAGTAAGAAAACATGAAAAAATGAAGGCTAAACAAATGTTTGGGTATGGAACTTTTTAAATTTTAGTAACTGTTTTTTTTTCCTCACCACGTAAAAATTTACTATTGGGATGTTTTATGTTCAAAATGAAATCAAACACCTTTATTTTTACATCTTCAGTTTTCATTCTTATTTTTAGTTGATAGTTACTTCTTACGCTTCTTTCGCCCACTGAATACACATCCTATACTTCTAATTAGTTATAATCTCTACTAATTACATTATAATATTAAACAGTTATTCAAAGCCGAGATACTGTATTGTAATGGTAATTGTAAGAGTAAACAGTAACTTACAGACACTTTTGAGACTTTGCTTTGTATGCTAGGAATTCAGTGAAGGTTATGTAAGATGAAAATAGTTTTTTTAGTCGTACATTTTAAGAAAGTAAGTAGTTTTTAAATTTACTGAAATCATTAAATTATTTTCATATTGCGTTTTTAAAGTATACAACAATTTTTAATAATTAGTTTTTCAAATTATATTGTTTCAAAAATCAAATATCGGCTTCAACACTGACAAGAAAAACTTACAACTAAAATAAATGCTGGATTGATATAAGATAAGAACATTTTCTAAATGTTTTCTAAAAAGTAATTTATATACACAATATAATAAATAACATCTTTAAAATCAATAAAATTCTAACCAAGAAACAATAAGAACCAGAAATACCCTGAGGAGTGTACTTCAACACTTTCTCTTCAACCTTCTTCAGGTAACAAAAATAAAATCATCATTATGTAAAAGACACAAAAATGTTCTTTATTCTATATTTTTATATACAATATCCACTGAGATATCAAATACGTAAATATCTAATTACAATACATATTTTTCCACTTGATTATAAGTAACTTGTATATTTTTTTGCAATTACATTTATACAAGATTCAGCCATATATATGAAATAAAAATATAATAACAACTTATTAGGATTTTTATTATTTTTTACATATTATGGAACTTTTCTTTTTTTTTTCAAAATTTCAGAAACCATGTATTATTTCAAAATTAATAACAAATTAAAGTGGTATATTATATTTTTTGATATAAATAAA